>VTFQ01000682.1:290000-360000 GCA_036281575.1 Ancherythroculter nigrocauda
GGTCAGTGTCTATCAAAAGTGCTCCAAGGAAGGAACAGTGGTGAACTGGAGACAGGGTCATGGGCGGTCAAGACTCATTGAAGGCTGGCCCATGAGGTCCAATCCAACAGACGAGCTGCTGTCTGATGAATCATGTTTTCTTTTACATCACGTGGATGGCCGGGTGCGTGTGCGTCTCTTACCTGGGGAACACATGGCACCAGGATGCACTATGGGAAGAAGGCAAGCCGGCGGAGGCAGTGTGATGCTTTGGGCAATGTTCTGCTGGGAAACCTTGGGTCCTGCCATCCATGTGGATGTTACTTTGACACGTACCACCTACCTAAGCATTGTTGAGACCATGTACATCCTTTCATGGAAACAGTATTCCCTGGTGGCTGTGGCTCTTTCAGCAGGATAATGCTCCTGACACAAAGCAAAAATGGTTCAGGAATGGTTTGAGGAGCACAACAACGAGTTTGAGGTGTTGACTTGGCCTCCAAATTCCCCAGATCTCAAACTAATCGAGCATCTGTGGGATGTGCTGAACAAACAAGTCCGATCCATGGAGGATCCACCTCAACTTACAGGACTTAAAGGATCTGCTGCTAACATCTTGGTGCAGATACCACAGCACACCTTCAGGGGTCTAGAGGAGTCCATGCCTCGACGGGTCAGGGCTGTTTTGGCAGCAACACAATATTAGGTAATACAAATACTTTATGCATATTAGAGCAACAATTGATGCATTCAGAATCTGCGGTTGTATTGAATTGTGATGAGAATCTGGGCACGTGAATTAGAAGAACAGAGAAGCAGTGATGCGTATCCGGATGATCTCGTGGGCTCTTTCAGAGGCACAGCTAAACCCGAGGAGGACGCTGATTGATTTCTGGAGCTGTGTTCACCCGCCGCCGCTGATCTAGAACCCCTTCATATTGATCAAGAACCTTCTTTAAGCTTCAAGCTAGTGATTTGTCATCTTTATTTACACCAATCAGGCATAACATTATGAGCACCTTCCTAATATTGTGTTTGCTGCCAAAACAGCTCTGACCTATCAAGGCATGGACTCCTCTAGACCCCTGAAGGTGTGCTGTGGTATCTGGACCAAGATGTTTGCAGCAGATCCTTTAAGTCCTGTAAGTTGCGAGGTGGATCCTCCATAGATCGGACTTGTTTCAGCACATCCCACAGATGCTCGATTGGATTGAGATCTGGGGAATTTGAAAGCTCAAACTGGTTGTTGTGCTCCTCAAACCAATCCTGAACCATTTTTGCTTTGTGTCAGGAGCATTATCCTGCTGAAAGAGGCCACAGCCACCAGGGAATACCGTTTCCATGAAAGGGTGTACATGGTCTGCAACAATGCTTAGGTAGGTGGTACGTGTCAAAGTAACATCCACATGGATGGCAGGACCCAAGGTTTCCCAGCAGAACATTGCCCAAAGCATCACACTGCCTCCGCCGGCTTGCCTTCTTCCCATAGTGCATCCTGGTGCCATGTGTTCCCAGGTAAGAGACGCACACGCACCCGGCCATCCACGTGATTCATCAGACCAGGCCACCTTCTTCCATTGCTCCATGGTCCAGTTCTGATGCTCACTGTTGGCTCTTTCGGCGGTGGACAGGGGTCAGCATGGGCACCCTGACTGGTCTGCAGCTATGCAGCTCCATACGCAACAAACTGTGTATTCTGACACCTTTCTATCAGAACCAGCATTAACTTCTGGAGCAATTTGAGCTACAGTAGCTCGTCTGTTGGATCGGACCACACGGGCCAGCTATGACTCTGTCGCCAGTTCACCACTGTTCCTTTCTCAGACCACTTTTGATAGATACTGACCACTGCAGACCGGGAACACCCACAAGAGCTGCAGTTTTGGAGATGAAGAATATACAGTTTGTATAGCATTAAACCTATGGAGAGTCCCCATAAACCACATATTCCAACATGTGTGTGTGTGTTTGTCATGGATGAGGTGTTTGGCTGCAGATGAGAGGCCCATAGAGTGGAAAACAATAGAGAGAAAATGGGACTCGTTGGATGGAAACAACTCCATTCGCTGTACAAAGAGGCTTTTGAGAGAGAAACAAAAGTATTACTGTTGTTGACATGTGATCAAACCTCCAGCACGAAGTATTAAAGTTCAGTTTGTGTGTCGTCCTGCAGCGTTTGTTCTCCAGATACGAATGATTCCTCAGATCACGTGGGTTGTTGAGGAGAGCTGTTACTTTACTAAAAGATCAGATGTTGCTGGAGCAGAAAACAGGTGGGAAAATCCCACAGAAAGGATGGGAAGGAGTGTTTTTTGAGCTTTTACGGACCCGAGCCACATAAACAGACTCTTCACACCTGACAGAAAGAAATCACCTAGCGAGCGAACCACTCTTCAGAAAAAGGACATACTAGTTTTGATTAGTCTCTGTTTTTGTTGATGATGCTCTTTGGTTTTGCATTGAATTCAGGAAGCCAGATTTGTTGCACAGCAGGCGTTGTGGTGTTTGTGCGTCTGAAGTGTCGTTTTTACCCAAAGTGTTAGACGAGGAGGTGATGATGTCACTGCAGCAAACTCCACGTGCAGAAGGTTCACGTTTAGAGACGAGCAGCTCTAATTACATAAGGCAGCAGAGAGGGGCACACACTCACAATCAGGGTTTGTGCAGAATAGCATGCTGTAGTATCAGATGGGTTTTGATTATAATTAAACATCAGCAGATGACACTGTTTTATCTTCTGAACAGGTTTAGAAATGTCTCAGTTACACAATATGTGCTGCTGTTTGCCTCCATATCAAACCAGGACCTGTTTGAACACACACAGCCTTGATAGAAGGTATATATAGAAGGTACCTATAATAGAAGGTAGCGCAAGTATAATTTGATGGAAGTTACATATAGATTATTTTTCTTTAGAATAACATGCACTGATGAATCCTTCAAGTAAATAGTGTCAGTTTTGATGTCATGTTGTCTGTAAGTCCCTCAGCAGTGAGCGAAACGTGCGTCATCTGTGCAACAACAGCCGTCCCAGCGTCTCCAGAGGCGTGTCGCGTGTGTTGATGTTCTGCTTTCTCTTTGAATGCTGATTTGAATCATTTGGTTTGAGACGGTTCTTCCTCAGAGACCCTGTGTTTGTCACTGAGCAGGAAGACGCACAACAACAAACACAAGCACGTAAATGAGGACTTATCCTTATGTAAAGCTCATTACCGTGACTGCAGATTGACCCAAACCCCTAAAAGAAAACTTTATTTACTTGATTTATAAAAGGGTTAGTTTACCAAAAAATGAAAATTGTCATCATTTACTCACCCTCATGTCGTTCCAAATTCGTAAGTCTTTATCTTTGGAACACAAATGAAAATTTTCGATCACTTTAAATGATGAACAGATTGAATTTAGGCTTTTATTCCCATATAAACATTGATCAATGCACACATAATTTGTGGTAAACAAAGCTCAAACGTGCTTGCTTGATGTGCGAGAACCAATGAGGTTCATTCTCGTGTTACGCAGCACGTTTGAGCTTCAGCAAGAACCAATGAGGTTCATTCTGTGTTACGCAGCACGTTTGAGCTTCAGCAAGAACCAATGAGGTTCATTCTCGTGTTACGCAGCACGTTTGAGCTTCAGCAAGAACCAATGAGGTTCATTCTGGTGTTACGCAGCACGTTTGAGCTTCAGCAAGAACCATGAGGTTCATTCTCGTGTTACGCAGAGCACGTTTGAGCTTCCTCAAGAACCAATGAGGTTCATTCTCGTGTTACGCAGCACGTTTGAGCTCAAGAACCAATGAGGTTCATTCTCGTGTTACGCAGCACGTTTGAGCTTCGCAAGAACCAATGAGGTTCATTCTCGTGTTACGCAGCACGTTTGAGCTTTCAGAAGCCAATGAGGTTCATTCTGGTGTTACGCAGCACGTTTGAGCTTCAGCAAGAACCAATGAGGTTCATTCTCGTGTTACGCAGCACGTTTGAGCTTCAGCAAGAACCAATGAGGTTCATTCTCGTGTTACGCAGCACGTTTGAGCTTCAGCAAGAACCAATGAGGTTCATTCTCGTGTTACGCAGCACTTGAGCTTCTCAAGAACCAATGAGGTTCATTCTGTGTTACGCAGCACGTTTGAGCTTCTCAAGAACCAATGAGGTTCATTCTCGTGTTACGCAGCACGTTTGAGCTTCAGCAAGAACCAATGAGGTTCATTCTCGTGTTACGCAGCACGTTTGAGCTTCAGCAAGAACCAATGAGGTTCATTCTCGTGTTACGCAGCACGTTTGAGCTTCAGCAAGAACCAATGAGGTTCATTCTCGTGTTACGCAGCACGTTTGAGCTTCAGCAAGAACCAATGAGGTTCATCTCGTGTTACGCAGCACGTTTGAGCTTCAGCAAGAACCAATGAGGTTCATTCTCGTGTTACGCAGCACGTTTGAGCTTCAGCAAGAACCAATGAGGTTCATTCTCGTGTTACGCAGCACGTTTGAGCTTCAGCAAGAACCAATGAGGTTCATTCTCGTGTTACGCAGCACGTTTGAGCTTCAGCAAGAACCAATGAGGTTCATTCTCGTGTTACGCAGCACGTTTGAGCTTCAGCAAGAACCAATGAGGTTCATTCTCGTGTTACGCAGCACGTTTGAGCTTCAGCAAGAACCAATGAGGTTCATTCTCGTGTTACGCAGCACGTTTGAGCTTCAGCAAGAACCAATGAGGTTCATTCTCGTGTTACGCAGCACGTTTGAGCTTCAGCAAGAACCAATGAGGTTCATTCTCGTGTTACGCAGCACGTTTGAGCTTCAGCAAGAACCAATGAGGTTCATTCTCGTGTTACGCAGCACGTTTGAGCTTCAGCAAGAACCAATGAGGTTCATTCTCGTGTTACGCAGCACGTTTGAGCTTCAGCAAGAACCAATGAGGTTCATTCTGTGTTACGCAGCACGTTTGAGCTTCTCAAGAACCAATGAGGTTCATTCTCGTGTTACGCAGCACGTTTGAGCTTCAGCAAGAACCAATGAGGTTCATTCTCGTGTTACGCAGCACGTTTGAGCTTCAGCAAGAACCAATGAGGTTCATTCTCATGTTACGCAACACGTTTGAGCTTCTCAAGAACCAATGAGGTTCATTCTTGTGTTACGCAGCACGTTTGAGCTTCAGCAAGAACCAATGAGGTTCATTCTCGTGTTACGCAGCACGTTTGAGCTTCTCAAGAACCAATGAGGTTCATTCTCGTGTTACGCAGCACGTTTGAGCTTCAGCAAGAACCAATGAGGTTCATTCTCGTGTTACGCAGCACGTTTGAGCTTCAGCAAGAACCAATGAGGTTCATTCTCGTGTTACGCAGCACGTTTGAGCTTCAGCAAGAACCAATGAGGTTCATTCTGTGTTACGCAGCACGTTTGAGCTTCAGCAAGAACCAATGAGGTTCATTCACGTGTTACGCAGCACGTATGAGCTTCAGCAAGAACCAATGAGGTTCATTCTCGTGTTACGCAGCACGTTTGAGCTTCAGCAAGAACCAATGAGGTTCATTCTCGTGTTACGCAGCACGTTTGAGCTTCAGCAAGAACCAATGAGGTTCATTCTCGTGTTACGCAGCACGTTTGAGCTTCAGCAAGAACCAATGAGGTTCATTCTCGTGTTACGCAGCACGTTTGAGCTTCTCAAGAACCAATGAGGTTCATTCTCGTGTTACGCAGCACGTTTGAGCTTCTCAAGAACCAATGAGGTTCATTCTCGTGTTACGCGGCACGTTTGAGCTTCTCAAGAACCAATGAGGTTCATTCTCGTGTTACGCGGCACGTTTGAGCTTCAGCAAGAACCAATGAGGTTCATTCTTGTGTTACGCAGCACGTTTGAGCTTCAGCAAGAACCAATGAGGTTCATTCTCGTGTTACGCAGCACGTTTGAGCTTCAGCAAGAACCAATGAGGTTCATTCTCGTGTTACGCAGCACGTTTGAGCTTCAGCAAGAACCAATGAGGTTCATTCTGTGTTACGCAGCACGTTTGAGCTTCAGCAGAACCAATGAGGTTCATTCTCGTGTTACGCAGCACGTTTGAGCTTCAGCAAGAACCAATGAGGTTCATTCTCGTGTTACGCAGCACGTTTGAGCTTCTCAAGAACCAATGAGGTTCATTCTCGTGTTACGCAGCACGTTTGAGCTTCCAAGAACCAATGAGGTTCATTCTCGTGTTACGCAGCACGTTTGAGCTTCAGCAAGAACCAATGAGGTTCATTCTCGTGTTACGCAGCACGTTTGAGCTTCTCAAGACCAATGAGGTTCATTCTGTGTTACGCAGCACGTTTGAGCTTCAGCAAGAACCAATGAGGTTCATTCTCGTGTTACGCAGCACGTTTGAGCTTTCAGAGCCAATGAGGTTCATTCTCGTGTTACGCAGCACGTTTGAGCTTCCTCAGACCAATGAGGTTCATTCTCGTGTTACGCAGCACGTTTGAGCTTCAGCAAGAACCAATGAGGTTCATTCTCGTGTTACGCAGCACGTTTGAGCTTCTCAAGAACCAATGAGGTTCTCGTGTTACGCAGCACGTTTGAGCTTCTCAGAGAACCAATGAGGTTCATTCTGTGTTACGCAGCACGTTTGAGCTTCAGCAAGAACCAATGAGGTTCATTCTCGTGTTACGCAGCACGTTTGAGCTTCAGAAGCCAATGAGGTTCATTCTCGTGTTACGCAGCACGTTTGAGCTTCAGCAAGAACCAATGAGGTTCATTCGTGTTACGCAGCACGTTTGAGCTCAGCAAGAACCAATGAGGTTCATTCTCGTGTTACGCAGCACGTTTGAGCTTCCTCAAGAACCAATGAGGTTCATTCTCGTGTTACGCAGCACGTTTGAGCTTCAGCAAGAACCAATGAGGTTCATTCTCGTGTTACGCAGCACGTTTGAGCTTCAGCAAGAACCATGAGGTTCATTCTCGTGTTACGCAGCACGTTTGAGCTTCATCAAGAACCAATGAGGTTCATTCTCGTGTTACGCAGCACGTTTGAGCTTCAGCAAGAACCAATGAGGTTCATTCTCGTGTTACGCAGCACGTTTGAGCTTCAGCAAGAACCAATGAGGTTCATTCTCGTGTTACGCAGCACGTTTGAGCTTCCTCAAGAGCCAATGAGGTTCATTCTCGTGTTACGCAGCACGTTTGAGCTTCAGCAAGAACCAATGAGGTTCATTCTCGTGTTACGCAGCACGTTTGAGCTTCAGCAAGAACCAACGAGGTTCATTCTCATGTTACGCAGCACGTTTGAGTTTCAGCAAGAACCAACGAGGTTCATTCTCGTGTTACGCAGCACGTTTGAGTTTCAGCAAGAACCAATGAGGTTCATTCTCGTGTTACGCAGCACGTTTGAGCTTCAGCAAGAACCAATGAGGTTCATTCTCGTGTTACGCAGCACGTTTGAGCTTCCTCAAGAGCCAATGAGGTTCATTCTCGAGTTACGCAGCACGTTTGAGCTTCAGCAAGAACCAATGAGGTTCATTCTCGTGTTACGCAGCACGTTTGAGCTTCAGCAAGAGTCAACGAGGTTCATTCTCGTGTTACGCAGCACGTTTGAGCTTCAGCAAGAACCAATGAGGTTCATTCTCGTGTTACGCAGCACGTTTGAGCTCCAGCAAGAACCAATGAGGTTCATTCTCGTGTTACGCAGCACGTTTGAGCTTCAGCAAGAACCAACGAGGTTCATTCTCGTGTTACGCAGCACGTTTGAGCTTCAGCAAGAACCAATGAGGTTCATTCTCGTGTTACGCAGCACGTTTGAGCTTCAGCAAGAACCAATGAGGTTCATTCTCTGTTACGCAGCACGTTTGAGCTTCCAGAGCCAATGAGGTTCATTCTCGTGTTACGCAGCACGTTTGAGCTTCAGCAAGAACCAACGAGGTTCATTCTCGTGTTACGCAGCACGTTTGAGCTTCAAAGACCATGAGGTTCATTCTCGTGTTACGCAGCACGTTTGAGCTTCAGCAAAAACCAATGAGGTTCATTCTCGAGTTACGCAGCACGTTTGAGCTTCAGCAAGAACCAATGAGGTTCATTCTTATGTTACGCAGCACGTTTGAGCTTCAGCAAGAACCAATGAGGTTCATTCTCGTGTTACGCAGCACGTTTGAGCTTCAGCAAGAACCAATGAGGTTCATTCTCGTGTTACAGCACGTTTGAGCTTCAGCAAGAACCAATGAGGTTCATTCTCGTGTTACGCAGCACGTTTGAGCTTCAGCAAAAACCAATGAGGTTCATTCTCGAGTTACGCAGCACGTTTGAGCTTCAGCAAGAACCAATGAGGTTCATTCTTATGTTACGCAGCACGTTTGAGCTTCAGCAAGAACCAATGAGGTTCATTCTCGTGTTACGCAGCACGTTTGAGCTTCAGCAAGAACCAATGAGGTTCATTCTCGTGTTATGCAGCACGTTTGACCTTCAGCAAGCGCCAATCAGGTTCATTCTCGTGTTACGCAGCACGTTTGAGCTTCAGCAAAAACCAATGAGGTTCATTCTTGTGTTACGCAGCATGTTTGACTTATAAACTAAATATCATGTGCATAACGTCACCATCAATAGACAATAACAGAATCTTTTTTCAAAAACTTTTTGAAACCCGTTTTGAAAAGTTTTCAGGCCAAAACTCATGAAAAGTTTCCCGTTTTTAGTTGAAAACTGTCATGTAAATGGCCCCTGAGATTCAAAGATTTTATTTGTCACACCATGTACACTGTTATATACAGGATACAACTTGCAGTGAAAGGTCAATCTGGACAGATTTTTTTTTTTTTTTTTTTTTTTTTTGTGATGTTGACATTTCCATTATAGTTATTTCTTCTTTTTTTAAATTACAGAGTCTTTTTATGTATTATTTTGTTAGATTTGTGTGTCTTCATTGAGTAAATCAGGAGTAGTTTAATGACTTTTTTTCTTAAGACAAACAACAGGAAGTGAGTGCTCACATTTCCTCATGGTGAATTACCGAATGATGTTTCATGCTTATGGAGAAACTGTGAGTTGTGTGTGTCATTACTGCAACACACCAGAACAGTGTGTAACGTATTTTGAAATGCTGACCACAGAAGCACTTTCACTCAGATGTGTTTGTGTAAACATTGGCGAGAGGAGCTTTTAATGCTCGCAAACTTTTTTTGAGCTGAATTCTCTCTGATGGTTTTACTGAAGTATTACTGAAGGGTTTCTTCATAAAAGAAGAGGGTTTTTCCACGTAATATGATGCACCTGCTGTCAACATCATAATTCCAGCTATCAAAAATAAGTTCTAAGAACATTTTGCTAATGTTCATATTAAGTTATTTTCAAATATTCATTGAACTTCCAGTTTTTAAAATGTTTTAAAAACATTTTTTCTTGGTTATACGATCGTTAAGGAAACATTCCATTTAATCATTCTGCAAAGATTATTGGAATGTTACTTTTGAATGTTCTCTGAACATTCCAAAACAAATTAAAAAATGTTAGAAGAACAACCAACTGAAACATTCCAGAAAAAATGTTCCATGAAAACGTTTTTGTGCTAATGTTGCGAGAACGTTATTAAAGACCAGATAACTTTGAATGGATATTTTATTAACGTTACAGGAAGGATGTTTGTTCATAACTTTGAGAGTTCAGAGAACGTTCTGTTAGCTGTGATTACTCCATTCGAAGGATAATGATCATGTTTGAGGGCTGAAATCTGCTGTTTACTTGCTGAAATGATGGAATTACCGGCAGCTGAGCCGCTTCAGGAAGGAAACGTGAGGAAAGTTCTCTGAAGTCATCAGCCACCAGAAGTTATAAACAATGATTGATTGTGTGTGAGAGGAAGTTCAGGGAATTAGGTGAAGGAGCCGGGCAAACGAGACAGGAAAATCTCCAGCTATATTGAAATATTGCAGTCACAAACATGGTTTTTGTGTTCAGCATTTTTCTGTAAGAAATGAATGAGAAATCACCATCCTAATATTTAAAAGGCGTTTAACTTTTATAACCCAATTTATACGCTGACATTTTTCTCTAGACTTTTCCACCGACTCCCTTTCACTGTTCTGTATTTCTTCAGTTTTGACTCTGGATCATTTGGCGACCAATCTTTCGCTGGTTTTCAGGATGTGTGTCTGTGTGTTTGTTTAAGTGGGAAGACATTGAGGTTTTGACCTGGTAAATAAATATGAAAATGCACTTTGCACATTTGCACACATTTGCCTGCGGCTGGAGCCGGAGTGATGATTTTGGGGTTCATGTCTGTTTGTATGATCATTTATCCACACGCATTTTGCATGATATTTGGATTTCGTTTGAACCACGTGCAAAAAGACACAGAGACATTATGTGAGGAAAAATGTTATCTTTGTTATTTTCGTGAATATGTGTTTGACCATGCGTTTGTTTTCACTGAACTGCAACAATTTTGCATTGCAGGAATATTCATAAAGAGCAGATTTGCATCTACATGTTCAACACAAACATTTTACTGGTATAGATTAAACTCTGTGTTTTCCAGTGAAAATTTGTTTAATTCTTGGTTATTTTTTGTTGTAAAGTTTTTGTTTTGTTTTTTTCTGCCATTTTTGCCTGGCCTTTCTCAGTAAAGAAAAATTTAATCTTAAAGGAACTGGCATTATAAATTGAAAAAATAGCAATAATTTGGGTCACTGACAAATAAGGCTTTTAAAAGTGTAAATAAAAAGCATAATGGAGATATAATTAATTTTTGAAGTTTTATTAAGTGTTAACAATGAGATTATGTGTTTTTTTAATCAATTAACACTGCTTTTGTCATTTTTTTTACAAGATGGACAAAATTTGTCACCAAAAAAGTCATTTGGTTTAACCAAAATTTTGGTTGCACCAAATGACGATATTTTCAAACAATGCAAACAGGCTGAAATCTAAAAGGACAATCAAACATTTTATATTTAGTACAAGTTTTTAAAATATTACAACATTTTCCATGTTTTATAGCGGTTGCACCGAATGACCTGATGTTTGACATCAATGAAATTCATTTTTCTCATAACAAAGCAACGACTTCTACACATAATTTTAACAACATTTGTGTTGATATATGATGTTATAAAATCATGCCAGAATAAAAAATATATACATTTATTACATTTTAAGATATTTTAATCACAAATGAACGGTTGGACGGTTAAACCGAATGACCTTTTGACACTTAAAAATCTTTAAAATATCTTTATATGTAGCAAAATATAATTAAAACCTTCTGGATTCAATAAAAATACATACTTTGAATGTCATATCTTTGTTTTTTATTATTATTAAGGCCTTTGGACAAAAAAAATGACCCGTCACATCATTGATATTTCTATAATTCAGTTTTATATATTATATAATTTATATATATATATATTTTTAGATATCGATTTAATATAAAATATATATATATTTTAAACCGTTTTTAATTATATATATATATATATATATATATATATATATAATATTTTATGAATGTTTAATATATTAATTGAATCTAAAATATTTTATGAATATTTTAAAATACTATTTTAATTTGTAATTTCGGTATATATGTATGTAATATACAGTATGTATGTGTATATCTTCATTATTAGTAGTAGAATTAGACTAAACTAGATTTTTACCTTTTCTGAAAAAATCATTTTACCTCTAATATTTTTACGTCTAACACCATTAGTAATAATTATACTTTATTTGTGTATTTTCAGGCTCCAGCTGATTGACGATCTCTCTTATGAAGATGTAAAGAAATGCTACAGGGGTTCAGTAAGTATATTTCATGTCTAAATCAGATAATATCCAGCAGATGAATAATAATTTGTTGCCTAAACCTTTGTGTAAAGTAAAGTTACTGATTAAAAAACCTTAAATATGTTGTAAAGTGCTTTGGATAAAAGTATCTGATCAATCAAATGTGATTCTTTAGATCTTACATTAATAGAGTTTCAGTTCAGTTGCCTCAAGTTTCTGTCCACAATTGTTTAACAATCATCCGTGATGCAAGATTGTGGTTAAACATTACAAAGCCTTGTTCCTTACGGGCGGCTCGCCACTTCAGTCACAGTTTCAAAATCAAAGAGCCGCGAGACCCTCGGGTGCTGGACGACCATCGCGTGTTTTATCAGGTGGAAATGAATTGAGAAGTTTCCAGCGTGGGAGTTTCCCACACTTACAAAACGAAACGCTTCCTGTCATGTGAGAGAATGAATCAGTTTAGTGTTTCAGTGCATCTAGAGAAGGTTTTAGTTAATTTGACCTAGTTTCACGACAAATAAAGTTTAGTTTTGGTAGGATTTTCAGCATCTTTCACATTAAGATGCCACTGTGTTATGCATGAAAGAAGAGGAAACTGAAGCCAATGCAAGAGTCTCCATCAGCATGTGTTTCTCCACAGACCGTCAGCAAATACAACTCGCAGTACCACAAACTCTTCTCCGCCGTCCCGAAGGAGGAGATCCTCATGAAGGGTAACGTATCGGATCTTCATCAATATCTCCATTGGTTTCACTTCAGGAACCAAGTGTCATCAAGACATAGACATTGATGTATTAATATAATATCATGAATAATATCTGTTAATATTCAGATGTATGTGTAAATTTGGACTAAATATGTGTTGTATTTCACACAAAATGTTGTTATTTATTAAAGCGTCTCTCCTGTTTCCTCTAGTTTATTCCTGCGCTCTTCTGCGGGACATTCTGCTTCAAGGACGACTTTATATTTCCCGGAACTGGCTGTGTTTCTACGCAAACCTCTTCGGCAAAGACATTAAGGTTTGTAGTTAAACTTTATGTGACGTGAAAAATAAAGATGTAAAAGTGTAAGCATTCGAGATATATCAGTGATCAAATCTGCATCAGTCTTGTTACGGTTAACTTAAACTATTAAAAAATATATGTATATATATATATATATGTATGGAAAACCTTAAAATAACTAGAAATCTTGGCAACTAACAGAAATAAATAAGTTGAAGTACTAATAAATATATATATAATTTCTTTAAATACTACTGAAAAGTTGAAGTACTAATAGTATTTATTAATATTTTGAGATATATATATATATATATATATATATATATATGTGTGTGTGTATATATATATATGAAACTTTAAATACTACTGAAATTAATAAGTTTAAGTACTTATATTACTAAAACTTAATCAAATCTAAATATCTAAACATAATAAAAACTAAAATTATAATATACAAATAAAAGTTAATTCAAAATCTGAATAAATACTATGAATAATAAACATTAAAACATCAATAACTATAAATATTAAACACTAAAATAACATTAATCTACATTGTTGAATTATTGGTATATGAATTGATCAGTATAGAAATCAGATTATTTCTTTTATTTCTTAGTCATTGATATTTTCTATTGTACATTATAATGTTTTGATGTCTAATTACACTTTAGCATGTAAACAAACAAATATCGGTTGGTGGTTGTGAAAAACTTCTGGGGATTTTAAAGTGGTGATTTCCAGTTCTGGAAATGAATAAAATCTTTCAAAAATCTTGGGGAAATCAGGAAAGTCATGTAGTGAATTAATGAGTGCAGCGTGTTTATAATAAAACTCTTGCAGGACCGGACAAGTCATGTAAATTCATTGGTCAAAGTGTGGTTATTGACCATAATACTAAAATAATCACTGGCTGTCAGCTGATCCGTCTGCATCAGTGTATCATGTGATCAGATCTGTTGATTTGATGTTCAGCGTCTGCAGAGCTCTGAAAACTAATTCAACATGAAAAAACGATAATGTATCTCAATGATACCTTGTGACCTGATTTATACCCGCCGCTTTGTTGACTTTACTGCTGTACCAGACCTTGTGTTCAGTTCACTTTCTTTTGGCTAAATTTGAATGAGTTTTTCCCCATTTTTATCTTCCGTTCTGTTTGTTTTGTCTTTGCTTTGTTTGTTAACGCTGATAGAATGAAAGTACAAAGATCCAGGATCATCAGCTCTCATAGTAACTCCTCATATTTGATGTTTTTATCGATGAGTGTCTGTGATGAAGCTGGTTGTTGTCTCTGCTGGTTTAGGTTGCCATCCCGGTGGTGTCTGTGCGGCTGGTGAAGAAACACAAAACTGCCGGACTGGTTCCAAACGGACTCGCCATCACCACCGACACCAGCCAGAAGGTGAGGAACGCTTCACACACCTGATCCGCAGGTTCACACAGCGTCTGGTCCAGCGCCAGTCAAAACACTGATGATGCAAAACACAGTTCAGAAAGATCGCTGGATACGAAGTCCATCATGACGGCAGATTTTATACTGTATTTGCCAAGAAAAAACAAAAACAAATCACAATTTAAATCCTATTTAATATCTTGATTCTCCTAGACAGGTTTGACATAACAATAGCTATGTTTCCATCCAAAGGTGCGAATTTAACTTATGGCATAAAACATTTGCAAATAAAGCAGCGTTTACATCCCATGTGTTCAGGAGAACAAAATCGTCTCTTCCTGGGAAATTGGCGCAAAATATCAGTAATAAAAAAGGAAGTTGATGGAAACGGGCTTTTTTCCTCCATCATAAATGAGTTCGTGCTGGTGTTTGGGAATGCAGTCATGTGAGACGCTTCTGGAGGGAATTGACTTAGTAAATCAAGGGGACGAAATAGTAAATAGTGTGCATGATTTATAAATCGAAGGAAAGAAATAGTAAATCGTGCACACGACTTAGTAAATAGAGGGAACGAATTAGTAAATTGTGTGCGCAACTTAGTAAATCGATGGACAAAATAGTAAATCAAGGGAACGAAATAGTAAATCGTGTGTGCAACTTAGTAAATCGAGGTAACAAAATAGTAAATCAAGGGAACGAAATAGTAAATCGTGGGCACAACTTAGTAAATCGAGGGAACGAAATAGTAAATCGTGCATGCAACTTAGTAAATCAAGGGACGAAATAGTAAATCATGGGTGCAACTTAGTAAATCAAGGGACGAAATAGTAAATCATGGGTGCAACTTAGTAAATCAAGGGACGAAATAGTAAATCATGGGTGCAACTTAGTAAATCAAGGGAACGAATTAATAAATTGTCCGTACAATTTAGTAAATCAAGGAAACAAAATGGTAAATCGAGGGAACGAAATAGTAAATCAAGGGAACAAATTAGTAAATCGTGCGCGCAACTTAGTAAATCGAGGGTACAAAATAGTAAATCGAGGGAACGAAATAGTAAATCGAGGGAACGAAATAGTAAATCGAGGGAACGAAATAGTAAATTGTGCGCGCAACTTAGTAACTCGAGGGACAAAATAGTAAACCAAGGGAATGAAATAGTAAATCGTGGGCACAACTTAGTAAATCGAGGGAACGAATTAGTAAATCGTCCGTACGATTTAGTAAATCAAGGAAACAAAATGGTAAATCGAGGGATCGAAATAGTAAATCATGAGTGTGATCGAAATAGTAAATCATGAGTGCAACTTAGTAAATCAAGGGACGAAATAGTAAATCAAGGGACGAAATAGTAAATCAAAGGAACGAAATAGTAAATCAAGGGAACGAAATACTAAATCGTGGGCGCAACTTAGTAAATCGAGGGAACGAATTAGTAAATCATGGGTGCAACTTAGTAAATCAAGGGACGAAATAATAAATCAAGGGAACGAAATAGTAAATCAAGGGAACGAAATAGTAAATCGTGGGTGCAACTTAGTAAATCAAGGGACGAAATAATAAATCAAGGGAACGAAATAGTAAATCAAGGGAACGAAATAGTAAATCGTGGGTGCAACTTAGTAAATTGAGGGAACGAATTAATAAATTGTCAGTACGATTTAGTAAATCAAGGAAACAAAATGGTAAATCGAGGGAACGAAATAGTAAATCAAGGGAACGAAATAGTAAATCATGGGTGCAACTTAGTAAATCAAGGGACGAAATAATAAATCAAGGGAACGAAATAGTAAATCGAGGGAACGAAATAGTAAATCGTGGGTGCAACTTAGTAAATTGAGGGAACGAATTAATAAATTGTCCGTACGATTTAGTAAATCAAGGAAACAAAATGGTAAATCGAGGGAACGAAATAGTAAATCGAGGGAACTAATTAGTAAATCATGGGCGCAACTTAGTAAATCAAGGGACGAAATAATAAATCAAGGGAACGAAATAGTAAATCAAGGGAACGAAATAGTAAATCGTGGGTGCAACTTAGTAAATCAAGGGACGAAATAATAAATCAAGGGAACGAAATAGTAAATCGTGGGTGCAACTTAGTAAATTGAGGGAACGAATTAATAAATTGTCCGTACGATTTAGTAAATCAAGGAAACAAAATGGTAAATCGAGGGAACGAAATAGTAAATCGAGGGAACGAAATAGTAAATCATGGGTGCAACTTAGTAAATCAAGGGACGAAATAATAAATCAAGGGAACGAAATAGTAAATCAAGGGAACGAAATAGTAAATCGTGGGTGCAACTTAGTAAATCAAGGGACGAAATAATAAATCAAGGGAACGAAATAGTAAATCAAGGGAACGAAATAGTAAATCGTGGGTGCAACTTAGTAAATCAAGGGACGAAATAATAAATCAAGGGAACGAAATAGTAAATCAAGGGAACGAAATAGTAAATCGTGGGTGCAACTTAGTAAATCAAGGGACGAAATAATAAATTGTCCGTACGATTTAGTAAATCAAGGAAACAAAATGGTAAATCGAGGGAACGAAATAGTAAATCGAGGGAACGAAATAGTAAATCATGGGTGCAACTTAGTAAATCAAGGGACGAAATAATAAATCAAGGGAACGAAATAGTAAATCAAGGGAACGAAATAGTAAATCGTGGGTGCAACTTAGTAAATCAAGGGACGAAATAATAAATCAAGGGAACGAAATAGTAAATCAAGGGAACGAAATAGTAAATCGTGGGTGCAACTTAGTAAATCAAGGGACGAAATAATAAATCAAGGGAACGAAATAGTAAATCAAGGGAACGAAATAGTAAATCGTGGGTGCAACTTAGTAAATTGAGGGAACGAATTAATAAATTGTCCGTATGATTTAGTAAATCAAGGAAACAAAATGGTAAATCGAGGGAACGAAATAGTAAATCGAGGGAACGAAATAGTAAATCGTGGGTGCAACTTAGTAAATTGAGGGAACGAATTAATAAATTGTCCGTACGATTTAGTAAATTAAGGAAACAAAATGGTAAACCGAGGGAATGAAATAGTAAATCGAGGGAACGAAATAGTAAATTGTGGGCGCAACTTAGTAAATCGAGGGAACGAATTAGTAAATCAAGGGAACGAAATAGTAAATCGAGGGAACGAAATAGTAAATCATGGGTGCAACTTAGTAGATCAAGGGACGAAATAGTAAATCAAGGGAACGGAATAGTAAATCAAGGGAACGAAATAGTAAATCAAGGGAACGAAATAGTAAATCGTGGGCGCAACTTAGTAAATCGAGGGAACGGATTAGTAAATTGTCTGTATGATTTAGTAAATTGAGGGAACAAAATAGTAAATCGAGTGCATGATTTATAAATCAAAGGAAAAAAATAGTAAATTGTGCACACGACTTAGTAAATAGAGGGAAGGAAATAGTAAATCATGCATAGTTTAGTAAATTGAGGGAACATGCGTACACACTCACATATAAATGAATAAATAATTATATAATTAATCATTTATTTAATTAATAATCATCAGATGATCTCCCCACATTAATTTTACTGTATGGCAGCTATTGACTCATTTGTGTCTGTTTAGGAGAAACATCTGAGAACTTTATTTCAATGTGACTTAATACTTATTTAAATTAAATTATGAATATTCATCAGACAGTTTGCAGTTTAGTTGCTTAAGAGGCTTTATTCAAATGTAATTTGTTTATTTCTCTGTGGCAGTATGTGTTTGTGTCTCTTCTGTCGCGGGACAGTGTGTATGACGTGCTGAGAAGAATCTGCACACACCTACAGGTGCATTAATGTTTTATTGTATTATAATAACATAGCATGTTTTCAAATGTAAAGAGATACAGAAACATGATTCGCTGTGTTTGATCGTCAGGTGAACGGTAAGAAGAGTTTAAGTCTGAAGCAGTACCTGGAGGAACCCGGGTCTCTGTCGACGGTATGAGAAACACACAGTGATGTTCTCTGTCGTCTGAAGAGCTGTTATCTGATATGAGACTCATTTTGTTCAGGACGAGTTTCCAGTGAGCACAGACTTCACGCCGGTGTTGACATGGCGCAGGAAACCGTCTGCACCGTCCGTATCTTCATCACTGCCGGACCTGCTGGGAAACTCGACGAGCAGCTTGAGCGCAGGAGACGCGCCGTACATCGCAGAGACTCCGCTGGAGGGTACGACACGTAAACAATCATATATGTCATGCATAATGATATACGTGTTCATTACATGTTTATATATATATATATATATATATATATATATTAGAATAAATTAATATATAAGTAATAATTGAAATTAATTATAAATTATTTTTATATAAATTATAAAATAAATACATTAAAAATTATAATATTAATATAATTATTTAAATAATATAATATTAATATATAATATATATATACATGTATATAGAAACATGTTTATCATATATGCTGTGTATAATGGTATACATGTCATTGATATACAAATTCTATATATACTTCTTTTATTTAATAATTTATATATATGTATAATAAATTGTTATACATAAATTATAATAATTACATACATATAATTATTAATTAATATAATAATTAAAAAATATATATTATTTTATTATATGTATATTATCATCTCATATATAATAAATGCATAGAAATAAATAAATAATAACATTAAATTATTAAATAAACAAGTATATATATAACATGTATATCATATATATGTATACATGTTAATGATATACAAATTATATATATATATATAAACATACATAAAATTATCTAGTATGTCGTTAATAAATTAAATAAGTAATTATAAACTATATATATATATATATATATAAATGTATTTAATAATTTGTTAACTTGTTAATTTGTTTGATATTATGTATTTATTATATAAGATTAACTAGATATATAGATATATTAACTAAATATATATATATATAATTAATAAAATAAATTTAAAATTATCTATTATTTTATTATATATATTATTATCTTATATTATAAATACAAGTATATATAATAAATACAAAAAAATAAATAATAGCATTAATAAATTATTAAATAAATTAAAACATACATGTAAACGTATATCATATATGATATATATGCTTATGATATATAAATTTTACATAGTTCTCTATTTTATTAGTAATTTATTATATATATATATATATATATATATATATATATATTATATAAAATTTAAAACTAAATAAGTATAAGTGTGTGTATATATATATATATCTTATGCTGACTGCTCGTGTGTTTCACTCTTGATGATGTATAGTCGTGTCAATGTTTTTTGTTATTATTCATAATGGATAAAGCACGTGATCCTCTTTAACTGTAGCACAAACTCCATCATTTATATCCAGTTTAAATAAGCAAATGTTTGTTTCTCAATTATTCACGTCTCTGTTGGTTCTGCAGTCGAGTGCTCTTTAATGAACTATTGTTCCCTGTTCTTCACGTCTTTGTCCAAATATTTGTGCCGTATTGCGGCTCATATTACGGCATGTGAAAGGGACGGTTTCTGGGCGAAAGGTGAGGCGCTGTTGACACACTGATTTGAGGATAATGTTTCTGGCTGGAGGCTTTTATCTTCAGACGCCGGTCAAACATCCATGACGGAGTTAGGAGAATGTCCACACATTGTTTGATTATTGTGAAGGCCGGTGCAGTGAGTTTTACATGCTCGGTTTCACATTTGACTACGACACGCCTGTTAACCGAGAGCTCAAAACCTGCCGTTTGTTGGATTTGTGCTGCACAGCGATGCATTTGAAGCAAACCGTTCTCGGCTCTGCGTGAAGCTTTTGAAACAACAGAACTAACCCAGATCTCTGATGCGTTGTGCTCCTCAGAGCGCCGTCTGGAGGCGGAGAAGATCCTGCTGGCAGAACCCGTGGCAGAACTGGGTCACATGGAGTATCATCTGCTGAAGTTCTTCATTCTGCTGTGAGTCTGCGGCACTCAAACACTCAAACATCAGCACTGGGATCATCATAACTGAGATAGAAATCATTATTAATAAACTGTCTTTATTTGAGAGTTTGAGAGAAACACTTGACCTGACTCTACAGAAACGTGTCTGTTTTTGTGGTGTATTGTCGCCATCTGCTGGTTGTTCAATTGAATTACTCTAAATTAACATATATATATATATATATCAAATAAATATATCAAAAATGTAAAATAAATGTATTTATAATTATTATAAATAATAATGTGTAATTATTAATATTACATTGGAAATAATTAATAATGGCTGTGTGAACTAGCAGATTTGTTAACATGGTTAACCAAAAACGTAGTAAAAAAATATTTAAAATGTCAAATAATGTATAATTATTACAAACAATAATGTGTAATCATAAATAATTATATTTATATTAATTAATAATGGCATTATTACAAATAATCATGTAGAATAATTTAAAATATATATTTATAATAATTAATAATGGTAGTATGAAGTAGCAGATTTGTTTACTTTCTCAACCAGTAACATTATAAAATATTTAAAATGTCAAATAAATTAATTTATAATAATTATTACAAATAATAATGAATAATAATTATTAATTATATTTATAATAATTAATAATGACAGTGTGAACTAGCAGATGTTTACTTTTTCAACCCATTACAAGAACATAATAATAATTTGAAAAATAAATCAAATAAATTAATTAATAATTATATTTATATTAATTAATAATAGCAGTATGAACTAGCAGATTTGTTTACTTTCTCAAAAACATAATAAAAATATTTAAAATGTCAAATAAATTCATTTATAATTATTACAAATAATGTGTAATTATTTAAAGTTATATTTATAATATGAACTAGAAGATTTGTTTATTTTCTCAACCAAGAGCAAGAACATAATAAAAATATTTAAACTGTCAAATAAATTAATGTATAATTATTACAAATAATAATGCATAATAATTTAAAATATATATATTTATAATAATTAATAATGGTAGTATGAAGTAGCAGATTTGTTTACTTTCTCAGCCAAAAACATAATAAAAATATTTAAATGGCAGTATGAATTACTAGATTTGATTACTTTTTCAACCAAGAACAAGAACATAATAAAATGACAAAAAAATAAATAAAAATAAATGTATAAAAATAAAAGTAAATTTATAAAAATAAATAAAAATAAAAGTTAATGTAAAATAAATGTATTTATCATTATTACAAATAACAATGTATAATAATTATTAACATTACATTGGTAATAATTAATAATGGCTGTGTGAACTAGCAGATTTGTTTTATTTAAAATGTCAAATAATGTATAAATATTACAAATAATAATGTATAACCATAAATAATTATATTTATATTAATTAATAATGGCAGTGTGAACTAACAGATTTGTTTACTTTTTCAACCAAGAACAAGAACATAATAAAAAATATTAAAAATGTCAAATAAATACATTTATAATTATTACAAATAATCATGTATAATAATAATTATTCAATAAATTATATTATATTTATAATACAACAACAGTGTGAACTAGCAGATGTTTACATTTTCAACCAAGAACAAAAATATAATAATTTGAAAAATAAATCAAGTCAATAAATTAAAAATTATATTTATATTAATTAATAATGGTAGTGTGAACTAGCAGATTTGTTTACTTTCTCAAAAACATAATAAAAATATTTAAACTGTCAAATAAATTAATGTATAATTATTACAAATAATAATGCATAATAATTTAAAATATATATATTTATAATAATGACTAATGGTATTATGAAGTAGCAGATTTGTTTACTTTCTCAGCCAAAAACATAATAAAAATATTTAAAATGTCAAATAAATTAATTTATAATTATTACAAAGAATGTATAATTATTAAGAATTATTGTAATTATTTAAAATAATAATTTATTATAATTTTTAATGGCAGTATGAATTACTAGATTTGATTACTTTTTCAAGAATATAATAAAATGACAAAAAATGTAAAATAAATGTATTTATCATTATTACAAATAACAATGTATAATAATTATTAACATTACATTGGTAATAATTAATAATGGCTGTGTGAACTAGCAGATTTGTTTACTTGGTTAACCAAGAATGTAGTAAAAAATATTTAAAATGTGAAATAATGTATAATTATTTACAAATAATAATGTATAACCATAAATAATTTATATTTATATTCATTAATAATGGAAGTGTGAACTAACAGATTTGTTTACTTTTTTAACCAAGAACAAGAACATAATAAAAATATTAAAAATGTCAAATAAATACATTTATAATTATTACAAATAATCATGTATAATAATAATTATTCAATAAATAATAATAATTATTATTAATTATATTTATAATAATTAGTGTGAACTAGCAGATGTTTACATTTTCAACCAAGAACAAAAATATAATAATTAGAAAAATAAATTGTCAATAAATTAAAAATTATATTTATATTAATTAATAATGGTAGCGTGAACTAGCAGATTTGTTTACTTTCTCAAACAAAAACATAATAAAAATATTAAAAATGTCAAATAAAAATGTATAATTATTACAAATAATAATAATGTATAATTATTAATAATTATAATAATTAATAATGCCATAGTGAACTATAAGATTTGTTTATTTTCTTAATCAAGAATTTAATAAAAATATTTAAAATGTCAAATAAATTAATTTATAATTATTACAAATAATTATAATGTGTAATTATTAAAAATTATTTTTATAATAATTAATAATGGTGGTGTGAACTAGCAGATTTGTTTACTTTCTTAACTCAACAGGAGTAGCTTGACATTTTTAGTCTTATTTTTAATAAATTTGTGTGTAATTAAAGCTGCAGTAAAGGGAAGGATTGTAACGTCTGTGTTTGTGTTTCCCAGCATTATTTTGCTCATCATTTCCTCGTGTTATCTGGCGTTCCGGGTCTGTAGTCTGGAACAACAACTGTCTTTCCTCAACACACAACCGGCAATGTCCATGAGAGAGAGGTACACACACACACACACACACACACACACACCTGCACAGACTGTGTTTGGGCTCTAAGATCTCTCTCTCTGTCCAGGTAACCCAGGTTTAACCCCGTGCCAACCCATCAGGAGAGCGGCGTCTCTCCCCATTACACCAGCTCAAGCACAGGTACAGCACTAGTCACCGAGTAGTTAGCTAACGGACCAGCAGAGGGCGCCGGTGAGCCGCGAGAGCCGGACTGCTGACCTGTGAAGATTCCCACAGCAGGAATATTAGCCATAGTTGCCTGGCTTCACTAACACCCCTCCGCGTTCAGGACGGATGATCAGGGTTACGTTGGTGACACTTTCATGTTACGGAGAACGTTTCACATTTTTAACTCTTTCTGTGTCAATATTGTAGTTTTTATGGAGCAAACATTTCTGTTATCCTGCCCGAAATGTGCATGTTTACCAGTGTTTAGTGCACTGCCAGAATCACCTTCATGAGTATTTTTGTCTTGTTCACCGGTAAAAGTATGCCAAGATCCTAAACGCGAAGGTCACGGGTTCGATTCCCGGGGAAAATTAAGTTGTTTTGGTTTTTGTACAATGCATTTTTATACCAAATTTCAAAAAATGAACTTCATTCAAGAGAAATTCTCTGAAAACGTGTCTTAATATCTTATGCTGTTTTGTTTGCAGGTTTTTTTAATGATATTTTTACTGAAAAACGAGACAAAATGCGAATTAAGAATGATTTTTGCAGTGAACAGATGAGAAGTTCTGGGTTTTCTTGTGGACTTGAAGAGAAAAGTAAGAATTGATATTATTCACACACATTTCAAGATCATTTCAAGGCAAGGACGGAAGGTGAAAGGTCAAGGTCAAGTGAATCTGAGAGGGTTTGGTTGTGAAGGACTAGAGTTGGGGTTCAATCATGGTTAAATCTCCTGTTGACTGTATTAAAGTGCATTATGGGGCGTCTGTAGGTCGTTACGTACTTGAAATATACGCTTGCATTTCTGGCATGCTAGATGATTTAGGATATGGATATTTAATAGTTGTGCTGTAAATGAGAGATTGTAGTCGTGATGTTTTTGTACATGCTCATGATTTCTGCCACGCTGTAGATGTTTTATAACTTTCTTTCTGACACAAGCAGACGAGAGGTAGAAAGTTCAAACTAATAAAAACTTTCACCACATTCTTGTTTCTAAGAATCATTTATGTGCAAAATCTGATGATTTTAACAAAGACTTTTATTGTTTCTGTTGTTTTTCATTAAAAGAAGTCGCTGTGTGTTCATTAACTGACCGCTAGGATTGTCACGGTCAGAGAAAAACTAAATATTAGACGAAAAATGTAGAACTGTGGTTTTTAAGGCCTGGAAAAGTCAACATTGCTATAGTGAATATTTAAATATACTCTTTTTGAAATCTTTATTAAATTGTTTAAATAAATTTAAAATTGTTTAAAACTAATAAAATTATAAAAATTGTGTTCACACTACAACCATAATGATAAAGAGGCTCAATATTATTATTTTTCGCCAGTTAATGAAGAACAAATATTAAAATGTTTTGTCTGTATGGTAAGATGGGTGTTTTTAGTTGTTAATACTGAAGGGTGTTTATCTGTTTACAGCCAGTTGGGGGCGACAAACAATCACAATAAACAATTTTCAGTTGCATGAGCTCAACAATGTATAAAGCAAAATAAATATTTAATACAGACAGGTTAACAACGATAAAATATCAACTAAATATATTTGTAGCTTTCGAACTTACAAGATAAGAGTGCAAAGATTATGCTCTTCTGAAAGCGTGTGTTATATATATATATATATATATATATATGGGTCAATGACGGGACGGGTCATTTTTTTGTCCAAAGGCCTTAATAATAATAATTAAAAACAAAGATATGACATCCAAAGTATGTACAACTAGATCTCTTTTATTGAATCCAAAAGGTTTTAATTATATTTTGTTACATATAAAGGTTTTTTAAAGATTTTGAAGTGTCAAAAGGTCATTTGGTTTAACCGTCTAACCATTCATTTGTGATTAAAATATCGTAAAATGTAATTTTTTTTATTCTGGCATGATTTTATAACATCATAAATCAACTTAGTGCAAAATGGTGTTAAAATTATGTGTAGAAGTCGTTTTGTTATGAGAAAGAATGTCCGGAAAAATGAATTTCATTGATGTCATTTGGAGTAACCAATATAAAGGGACCATTTTGGATCAAGTCATGCGGTCAGGATCATGTGACAGGATGTGACATCATTCAGACATCTGCAAAGGACCACATGGTCATGAAGCAAAGTAAATAAATTTGATAAATTCATGTTTTCACTTGCACATATATGCATATCCCGGTGCAACCGCTATAAAACATGGAAAATGTTGTAATATTTTAAAAACTTGTACTAAATATAAAATGCTTGATTGTCCTTTTAGATATCAGCCTGTTAGCATTGTTTGAAAATACCGTCATTCGGTATAACCAAAAGTGTCATTCGGCGAAACCGGAATTTTGAACCGGAATGACTTTTTTGGTGACAAATTTTGTCAATCTTGTAAAAAAAAAATGACAAAAGCAGTGTTAAATGATAAAAAAAAAATTATACATATATACTTTACTGATGTATGCAAGCAATATTATTCTGGTCTGTTCTTTCTCAGACTTATTGGTGTGCACATGTCAGGTTATATTATTCATCTATAAATTGTGTTTAAAATAATCGCAGAGTCTACCTCACAACTATATAACAAAAACTTCACAGAAGAACGATATCGTTTGAATCGCGTTCAAGATGATTTTTTCTTTTTTTTCCACTGATGGATGATAAAAACATCGACAGCCAATCAGAATTTATTCTACTCCAAAAGAGCGCGAGCATTTAAAGAGACAGACGACAAAACTGCAGCGCGCGCTTATAATAAACAGAACGCTATTGTTTTCTGCTGTGGACGCTGAATAGTTATTGTTATAGTCGGTGTGAACGGGATTTGATTATTATCTGAAAAAAACGCTCTTAGATGAAGGTTTGAAGTGGGAATCTGCTGCAGCTTCATGGCCAGCAGTGACACACCTGGTTCCTCGAGGCCTTCAACTGACATCTGAGGTGAGCAATTCCTGGAATGTTTCATCCGACCCCTCGAAGGGTCACTCTGAAGGGAGTTTCACCTCAATTACTCAATGATTCTGCTTTTGTGTCCCACAGAAGAAAGAGAGCCATGGGTTTGGATGGAAAAGAGGGAGAGTAAATGATATTCGGAGGCGTGTCGGATTCAAATCCACTCTGTAGTCTGAGTGTGTTTAATACAGTCACAGAAGACTCTGAAAACAGCTTCATTTGAGTCTGTTATTCGCATACGGAGGGTTTTGTTAAAGCATGCTTCAGTAAAACCGTCTTTTATGGGTCTTTTGTGGTCCTAGCTGAGAGACTCAAAGGACATCAGGGGCGAAAAATAACACGGCAGTGAATTTGTGGTCAATGAGAACAGTATTTCTCACTCGAGATGGTTTAAAACAGGCTTCATTAAACCAACATAACCAGCCAAACACACAATATATAGGTTACTTTTAATACTTAAAATGAGGCAGTCTAGAGAGTGGTTCAGTGGACGAACATTTGGAGCCATAAGAGGAAGACTTTCCTTTAAACCTTTATGTATAATGCATTATAAAAGTATTTTAATACATAAATTATGCAGCTTATAATGCATTGTATGATCTCATGAATATTTATAACCACAGTTATAATACTTATGTTACGCCTTTAGAAAGTATATACGTTAAAACAAACAACCAGTTTCAGATGTAACAAGGAATCTGCAAATATTATAGTGCATTTTAACTTTGGTTAGTTATTTATGAAGAGATATAATGCATTATAACGTACATTATGAAAACCTTTATAGTCCATTATAAATACATAAAGACTTTAAGTGTTACCGATAAATCATCAATATTTTTGGTCTGTTTTCCTGGTAAGAAAGATTTTAGATTTCCAAGATGTGACATAAAAAGTCGAAATTATGACATACTAATCATGATTATGACATAAAAATCATAATTATGGTATAAAAAAGTCAAACTAATGATATTAACATCGTAATTATGACTTAGTATTATGGTATGAGATGAAAATTATGACTTTTTTATGACGTAATTATAACTTAGTATGTCATAATTTGGACTTTTTACTGTATGTCATAATTATGACTTCATCTCAACATGACTCAGTATGTCGTAATTTGGACTTTTCATTGCATAAATGTCATAATTTAGACTTTTCATCATATAAATAAGACTTTATATGTCATAATTTTGACATTTTATGTCATAATAATGAGTTAGTATGTCATAATTTTGACTTCATCTCATAAATATGACTTAGTATGTCATAATTTCAACTTTTTGTCATAATTATGACTTAGTGTTTCATAATTTAGACTTTTTAATGTCATAATTATGACTTTTCATTCCATAAATATGACTTAGTATGTCATAATTTCAACTTTTTGTCATAATTATGACTTAGTGTTTCATAATTTAGACTTTAATGTCATAATTATGACTTTTCATTCCATAAATATGACTTAGTATGTCATAAATTTGACTTTTTGTCATAATTTCGACTTTCTATGCCTTGATTTACAAAAATGTGATTTTTTTCTTATGTGGCAGAAATGTTCTTGCATGGTCCAAAACTTTTAGTCAAACGCCAAAACACTGACTGAAGTCCGTAAAGGGAAAAAGTCCTTTCCGCATGGATGAATAAATCCCGCTCATACTTCCCTGAAAAGCACTCGCGATCAGAAAGACAGTCACCTTGTCACCATCTGTCCTCTCTGTCGGAATGGACTTGGCAAGTCCAGGATCGACCCTGCCAGGAAGACGGACACATGTGGATTCCAGAAGAGAACACTCTTAAAGGGACAGTTCACCACAAAATGGATCTTCTGCCATCATTTACTCAGCCTCATGTCATTCAAACCTGTGGAAGCCCATTTCTGTCACAAAAGAAAAAAAAGTAATGCTTTCGTACATCATAATTATGACAAAAAATAGAGATTATGACATACCAAGTCATAATTATGATCAAAAAGTCAGAATTATGAACTAAATAGTTATAATTGACACATAAATTCAAAATTTTGAACTTTTTAATCTCATAGATATGATTTAGTATCTTATAATTTTGGCTATTAATCTCAAAATTAAGACTCATAATTTAAATTTATTTAGATTTTTATTTTCAAAATTTACTTAGTATACCATAATTTCAACTTTTTATCTCATAATTTTGACTTTTTAGTTCAAAATTACAACTTTGTGCAATAATTTTGACTTTTTTCCCATAATTTTGATTTTATATCATAATTTGGACTTTTGTGTCATAATTTCAATATTTTATCTCATAATTTTGACTTTTTTGTCATAATTTTCTTTTTATGTCATAATTTTAACTTTTTATCACATAATTTTGACTCTCAAAATTAAGACTGTCATAATTCAAACTTTTTGTCATAATTTTTATTTTCAAAATTATGATTTGTCATAATTTCAATCTAATAATTTTGACGTTTTATGTCATAATTTGGACTTTTATGTAATATTTAAATATTTTATCTAATAATTTTGACTTTTTGTCATAATTTTGACTAGTTACCTCATAATTTTGACTATAAATCCCAAAATTAAGACTTTTTATTTCAACTTTTTGTCATAATTTAGTTTTTTATTTTCAAAATTATGACTTAGAATTTCAACTTTTCATCTCATAATTTTGACTTTTTATTTTAAAATTACAACTTAGTGTAATAATTTGGACTTTTTTTCATAACTTCGACTTTTTATCATAATTTTGACATTTATGTCATAATTTCGATATTTTATCTAATAATTTGGACTTTTTATGTCATAATTAAGACTGTCATAATTTAAACTTTTTGTCATAATTTAGATTTTTATTTTAAAAATTATGACTTAGAATTTCAACTTTTCATCTCATAATTTTGACATTTTATTTTAAAATGACAACTTAGTGTAATAATTTGGACTTTTTTTCATAACTTCGACTTTTTATCATAATTTTAACATTTATGTCATAATTTCGATATTTTATCTCATAATTTTGACTTTTTATGTCATAATTAAGACTGTCATAATTTCAACTTTTTATCTCATTGTTTTTACTGTTTATCTCCAAATTAAGACTTTTTTTCATAATTATGACTTAGTATGTGATAATTATGAATCATAATTATGATTGACCAAAGCCTGATTATGTTTTCTTATGTGGCAGAAATGGGTTTCCATACAAATCCATGTGGAACTGACTCAAATTTACAGTAAGTCATTATTATTTGATAATTTCCCTCTGTTAATGCTGTCAAATCTATTTGAAGCTTATAAATTAAAATCCCCTTTAAGTGTAAAACAGAAGCTCTGAGATTCTTCTAAACATCTCCTTTTGTGTTTCATAGAAGAAAGAAACATAAGTGTGAATAAATGATGACAGAATGATAGTTTTCAGGCGAATTGTTCCTTTAACTGGATTCTGCTGGCCGTGATCCAGTGGGCCCTGCAGGATTGGAGTAAATCTCCTCCACCTTTCTAACACAAACACTGTTTATTTTACTAAGGTGGATCCAGAGAAAAGATGCCCCAAGTGTTCTTACACAAAACACGGAGATCAGATTCTCTGCGGACTGATATTTCACAACCACTGCAGCTCTGGAGCTTTTTAATAATAAAAATAGTTAATAACGCTTTGAGTTTGTGGAAAAGAAGTGTATGTGTAAAAGCCAGAACTTCAGGTCAAAGTTTGGTCAGTTTGTGTTTACTGATTTGTTCCACAGTAAGATTATTATATTGACAGGTTAACAAAAGGCTGTGCAATATTAAATAAAATTCAGGGTTAATTTATGGCAAGATTGTTCTGAATGTTTTTTTATTGAGTAACACTACTAAAAACTAGTTTTACTTGATCTATCTTACTCATAAAGTCTAGACGTATTAATTTGGCTTTTTAAACTGTGAAATGTGTCATTCTTTCATTCTCCTATGAGTTTATTCTCTAAGGAAGCACTTCTGTTTTTATTGCAGATTCTTTAGACTTAAAATAGAACTGAGATACTTGCACTTGTTAAATTCTTGCAAATGTCGTGTAGTAACTCTCCCCAGTGAATATTAGCTTAATGTTTTGTGTCTCTTTCTCCTGATAAAACTTTAGTGTGATTTAACATCAGCTGTGGAAATAAAGAGCAGCTAATCCCACTGTCTCTGTCGAGTAACTGTTTAAAGAGCTCCAGTATTGACTGAGGCTATAAAATGATAGGCAGCACATATATTTTCTGTGAACTTTGCAGTGTTTTCACTGGCAGACAAATGTCTGTGTGAGGTAACAAATTCTCTGTGTTGAGTTTTTTCATGGAGAAGACGGAACGGAACGCAGCAGTGAGGTAATATATAGGGTGGATGACAGGTAAAGACTTTTATTAACATAGTGATTTGATACAGGGCAAAGATTAGAGCGCTCACCGTAAAAACATCTGCTTTCTATAAAGCCCTTCAGTGAACCTATAGAATCCAGAGTGAAGCGTGACTCTGTTAAAAACCCATTATCCTTATCACAGAATCACTATTCAGAAACAGTGCTACTTCTTTTCACATTATATATATATATATATATATATATATATATATATATATATATATATAGTATCTTTCAGTTTTTAAAAAATGTTCTATAAATGTTTTTTCTAGGTTATGCGAATGTTAAGGAACATTCCATTTTATCATTCTTCAAACACTACTGGAATGTTACTTTTGAATGTTCTCTGATACGGAGTGCCACACGTGATATGCAAGGAAAAAAAAGTAAATTGTGTGCACGATTTATTAATTTGTTCCCTCGATTTGCTAAATCGTGTGATTTACTATTTTGTTCCCTCAATTTGCTAAATCGTGTGCGCGATTTAATGATTTGTTACATCAATTTGCTAAGTCATGTGCGCGATTTACTGTTGCGTTCCCTCGATTTGCTTAGTCGTGTGCGTGATTTACTATTTTGTTCCCTCGATTTGCTAAATTGTGTGCGTGATTTACTGTTTTGTTCCCTCGATTTGCTAAATTGTGTGCGCAATTTACTGTTCTGTTCCCTCAATTTGCTAAATTGTGTGCGCGATTTACTATTCTCTTCCCTCGATTTGCTAAATTGTGTGTGCGATTTACTGTTCTGTTCCCTCAATTTGCTAAATATTGTGCGCGATTTACTGTTTCATTCCCTCGATTTGCTAAATTGTGTGCACGATTTACTATTTTGTACCCTCGATTTGCTAAGTCATGTGTGTGATTTACTATTTTGTTCCCTCGATTTGCTAAATTGTGTGTGCGATTTACTATTCTCTTCCCTCGATTTGCTAAATTGTGCGTGCGATTTACTATTTTCTTCCCTCGATTTGCTAAATTGTGTGTGCGATTTGCTATTCTCTTCCCTCGATTTGCTAAATTGTGCGCGCGATTTGCTATTCTCTTCCCTCGATTTGCTAAATTGTGTGTGCGATTTGCTATTCTCTTCCCTCGATTTGCTAAATTGTGTGTGCGATTTACTGTTCTGTTCCCTCAATTTGCTAAATATTGTGCGCGATTTACTGTTTCATTCCCTCGATTTGCTAAATTGTGTGCACGATTTACTATTTTGTACCCTCGATTTGCTAAGTCATGTGTGTGATTTACTATTTTGTTCCCTCGATTTGCTAAATTGTGTGTGCGATTTACTATTCTCTTCCCTCGATTTGCTAAATTGTGCGTGCGATTTACTATTTTCTTCCCTCGATTTGCTAAATTGTGTGCGCGATTTGCTATTCTCTTCCCTCGATTTGCTAAATTGTGTGCGCGATTTGCTATTCTCTTCCCTCGATTTGCTAAATTGTGTGCGTGATTTACTGTTTTGTTCCCTCGATTTGCTAAATTGTGTGCGCGATTTACTATTCTCTTCCCTCGATTTGCTAAATTGTGTGCGCGATTTACTATTCTCTTCCCTCGATTTGCTAAATTGTGTGCGTGATTTACTGTTTTGTTCCCTCGATTTGCTAAATTGTGTGCGCGATTTACTATTCTCTTCCCTCGATTTGCTAAATTGTGTGCGCGATTTACTATTCTCTTCCCTCGATTTGCTAAATTGTGCGCGATTTGCTATTCTCTTCCCTCGATTTGCTAAATTGTGTGTGCGATTTACTATTCTCTTCCCTCGATTTGCTAAATTGTGTGCGTGATTTACTGTTTTGTTCCCTCGATTTGCTAAATTGTGTGCGCGATTTACTATTCTCTTCCCTCGATTTGCTAAATTGTGTGCGTGATTTACTGTTTTGTTCCCTCGATTTGCTAAATTGTGTGTGCGATTTACTATTCTCTTCCCTCGATTTGCTAAATTGTGTGCGTGATTTACTGTTTTGTTCCCTCGATTTGCTAAATTGTGTGTGCGATTTACTATTCTCTTCCCTCGATTTGCTAAATTGTGTGCGCGATTTACTATTCTCTTCCCTCGATTTGCTAAATTGTGTGCGCGATTTACTATTCTCTTCCCTCGATTTGCTAAATTGTGTGCGCGATTTACTATTCTCTTCCCTCGATTTGCTAAATTGTGTGTGCGATTTACTATTCTCTTCCCTCGATTTGCTAAATTGTGTGCGTGATTTACTGTTTTGTTCCCTCGATTTGCTAAATTGTGTGCGCGATTTACTATTCTCTTCCCTCGATTTGCTAAATTGTGTGTGCGATTTACTATTCTCTTCCCTCGATTTGCTAAATTGTGTGCGTGATTTACTGTTTTGTTCCCTCGATTTGCTAAATTGTGTGTGCGATTTACTATTCTCTTCCCTCGATTTGCTAAATTGTGTGCGTGATTTACTGTTTTGTTCCCTCGATTTGCTAAATTGTGTGTGCGATTTACTATTCTCTTCCCTCGATTTGCTAAATTGTGTGCGTGATTTACTGTTTTGTTCCCTCGATTTGCTAAATTGTGTGCGCGATTTACTATTCTCTTCCCTCGATTTGCTAAATTGTGTGTGCGATTTACTATTCTCTTCCCTCGATTTGCTAAATTGTGTGCGTGATTTACTGTTTTGTTCCCTCGATTTGCTAAATTGTGTGCGCGATTTACTATTCTCTTCCCTCGATTTGCTAAATTGTGTGCGTGATTTACTGTTTTGTTCCCTCGATTTGCTAAATTGTGTGCGCGATTTACTGTTTTGTTCCCTCGATTTGCTAAATTGTGTGTGCGATTTACTATTCTCTTCCCTCGATTTGCTAAATTGTGTGCGTGATTTACTGTTTTGTTCCCTCGATTTGCTAAATTGTGTGCGCGATTTACTGTTTTGTTCCCTCGATTTGCTAAATTGTGTGTGCGATTTACTATTCTCTTCCCTCGATTTGCTAAATTGTGTGCGTGATTTACTGTTTTGTTCCCTCGATTTGCTAAATTGTGTGTGCGATTTACTATTCTCTTCCCTCGATTTGCTAAATTGTGTGCGTGATTTACTGTTTTGTTCCCTCGATTTGCTAAATTGTGTGCGCGATTTACTATTCTCTTCCCTCGATTTGCTAAATTGTGTGTGCGATTTACTATTCTCTTCCCTCGATTTGCTAAATTGTGTGCGTGATTTACTGTTTTGTTCCCTCGATTTGCTAAATTGTGTGCGCGATTTACTATTCTCTTCCCTCGATTTGCTAAATTGTGTGCGTGATTTACTGTTTTGTTCCCTCGATTTGCTAAATTGTGTGTGCGATTTACTATTCTCTTCCCTCGATTTGCTAAATTGTGTGCGTGATTTACTGTTTTGTTCCCTCGATTTGCTAAATTGTGTGCGCGATTTACTATTCTCTTCCCTCGATTTGCTAAATTGTGTGCGTGATTTACTGTTTTGTTCCCTCGATTTGCTAAATTGTGTGCGTGATTTACTGTTTTGTTCCCTCGATTTGCTAAATTGTGTGCGCGATTTACTATTCTCTTCCCTCGATTTGCTAAATTGTGTGCGTGATTTACTGTTTTGTTCCCTCGATTTGCTAAATTGTGTGCGCGATTTACTATTCTCTTCCCTCGATTTGCTAAATTGTGTGCGCGATTTACTATTCTCTTCCCTCGATTTGCTAAATTGTGTGCGCGATTTACTATTCTCTTCCCTCGATTTGCTAAATTGTGTGTGCGATTTACTATTCTCTTCCCTCGATTTGCTAAATTGTGTGCGTGATTTACTGTTTTGTTCCCTCGATTTGCTAAATTGTGTGCGCGATTTACTATTCTCTTCCCTCGATTTGCTAAATTGTGTGTGCGATTTACTATTCTCTTCCCTCGATTTGCTAAATTGTGTGCGTGATTTACTGTTTTGTTCCCTCGATTTGCTAAATTGTGTGTGCGATTTACTATTCTCTTCCCTCGATTTGCTAAATTGTGTGCGTGATTTACTGTTTTGTTCCCTCGATTTGCTAAATTGTGTGTGCGATTTACTATTCTCTTCCCTCGATTTGCTAAATTGTGTGCGTGATTTACTGTTTTGTTCCCTCGATTTGCTAAATTGTGTGCGCGATTTACTATTCTCTTCCCTCGATTTGCTAAATTGTGTGTGCGATTTACTATTCTCTTCCCTCGATTTGCTAAATTGTGTGTGCGATTTACTATTCTCTTCCCTCGATTTGCTAAATTGTGTGTGCGATTTACTATTCTCTTCCCTCGATTTGCTAAATTGTGTGCATGATTTACTGTTTTGTTCCCTCGATTTGCTAAATTGTGTGTGCGATTTACTATTCTCTTCCCTCGATTTGCTAAATTGTGTGCGTGATTTACTGTTTTGTTCCCTCGATTTGCTAAATTGTGTGCGCGATTTACTATTCTCTTCCCTCGATTTGCTAAATTGTGTGTGCGATTTACTATTCTCTTCCCTCGATTTGCTAAATTGTGTGTGCGATTTACTATTCTCTTCCCTCGATTTGCTAAATTGTGTGCGTGATTTACTGTTTTGTTCCCTCGATTTGCTAAATTGTGTGCGCGATTTACTATTCTCTTCCCTCGATTTGCTAAATTGTGTGCGTGATTTACTGTTTTGTTCCCTCGATTTGCTAAATTGTGTGCGCGATTTACTATTCTCTTCCCTCGATTTGCTAAATTGTGTGCGCGATTTACTATTCTCTTCCCTCGATTTGCTAAATTGTGATAGTGATTTACTGTTTTGTTCCCTCGATTTGCTAAATTGTGATAGTGATTTACTGTTTTGTTCCCTCGATTTGCTAAATTGTGCGCGCGATTTACTATTCTCTTCCCTTGATTTGCTAAATTGTGTGCGCGATTTGCTATTCTCTTCCCTCGATTTGCTAAATTGTGTGTGCGATTTACTATTCTCTTCCCTCGATTTGCTAAATTGTGTGCGTGATTTACTGTTTTGTTCCCTCGATTTGCTAAATTGTGTGCGTGATTTACTATTCTCTTCCCTCGATTTGCTAAATTGTCTGCTCGATTTACTGTTTTGTTCCCTCGATTTGCTAAATTGTGTGTGAGATTTAGTATTTTGTTCCCTCGATTTATAAATCGTTGCGCAATTTACTATTTCATTCCCTTGATTTGCTAAGTCGTGCATGTGATTTAGAATTTGTTTCCCTAAAATTGATAAAAAGTAACATTTAAAAAATGTTAGATAAAGTCCAACTTTTGAATGTTACATTTGAATGTTCTCTGAACATTCTAAAACAAGTAGTAACATTTAAAAAATGTTAGATTATTGTCCAACTAAAACTTATCAGAAAAAAGCTCCATGTACAATGTGTAAATAATGTTTTTGTGCTATCTTTTTGAGAACATTATTAAAGACCAGATAACCTTGTTCTATAGACATTACTGGAAGAAACTTTGAGAACATGAGCTCAAGTTCTGAGAACGTTCCCTGTTAGCTGGCTGGTGAATCAAAAGAAAGAAGAAAGAAAAGAAATCATATTAAATACAAAATAGTATATTTGTAAGTATATATAATGATATCATTTGTTGTTGTACTGACATTGAGCCTGACAGAATGATTCACATTTCTTTGTGAGAACTTCAGGATTGTCTTTGTGTTTCGTTTTATGGCCTTTGGGCCGTTGTGATATTTTGTAATGCAGTTCATCCCCATTCAGTTAGTCAGAGGAAATTTGCATTATTCACTGTCTAGGTTTCACAAACAGGTGTCAGTGCTTCTGTCACAATTCAGTTTCAGAATCACAGAGTTAGTTTCACTTTGAGATGATGGTGAGTCAGTGAAAATCCAGTCAGTCATTCAGAGTGGACTGAAGCGGGATCACACGTCACGAGCGTCATTCTCTGAGGAACAGCTCAGCTCTCGGACGCGTGTTCACACCTTGTACTGACTAAAGCTGTGAGATGTTCTAGCTGTCAGTTTCCTGTAGAGACTTTCATCACGAGGACAGTCACAGTGATTTGAAGAGAATTACATGTAAGGCCAAATTCCCATTCTTAATCAACACGTAATATAGTAAATGTTGTTAAACACTTCTCTGCTTTAGTGTGTGGTGTGGGTTTGTCGTTCTCTGCAGTGTTTTATTGGATCCATAAAGTCTAATGTGGCCGCAGTGCTGAAATATCCCAACACAGCATGGAACTTGCTTATAACATGGAAAATATCACCAGGCCCAAATGACCAGCGCCAGGGAATCTCTGTCAGCCTTGTTTGGGATTCTTTCACTTTTCCCAGTTTTATTAGTTATTTTTCTGTCTGTTTTCTGTGGAATTTTATTTTTAAGAGCATGAATCAATGAATCATGTTGCTGTTTGATCATAAACAACATCTGCAAAGATATGATGCTCAAAGTTCAATGCAAAAGGGAGATATTTTCTTTTACAGAAATTGCTTTTTAAATGGCTGGTAGGGACTACAACGAGATTCTTCCTCGGTTTGTGACATCACAAACCCTAAAATTTACATAAACCCCGCCCCCGAGGATACACAACAAAGGGGGCGGGGTCATGTTGGGCTGCTTTAGAGAAGAGGAAGAGTTGTTGTAGTAGAGTGTTGTTGTCATGCCGTCATTTTACGCCGGACTGCTTCACAAACGAGGGTCAATTCAACACAAAAGATGAACATGACGGCACATGCTAGTGGATGAGTTGAATCAACTCCACAGCAACTACATCAATTTATCCACTAACCATTCAGAAACGTCTAAAAGTTGTAACTTCTTCCTGAGTCTCTCCATCAGTGTCGACTCCGGTTTGAACAATGTAAGGCTGAACACCGTTACTGACAATCCTCATTTTGGCTGCGTGAGATTCTCCAGCTTTGTTGTTGTTGAGCTGTTAAAGCTCCGCCCTCTTCTGGAAAGCGGAGCTCATTTGCATTTAAAGGGACACACACAAAAACAGCGTGTTTTTGCTCACACCCAAATAGGGGCAAATTTGACAAGCTATAATAAATGATCTGTGGGGGATTTTGAGCTGAAACTTCACAGACACATTCTGGAGACACCAGAGACTTATATTTCATCTTGTGAAAGAGGCATTATAGGTCTCTTTTTAAATTGTTTGTTGACTGCATTCTTCAGAGATCTGAAATATCATGTCAAATCACTTCTGCTTTCTAAATGTGTGGGGTTGAGGAACATTACACTCTTTGGTCTGTCCAGATAAAATACAGTTGTGTTGTTTTGCTCCGTCATGGTCGGCCCCTCATAAACTCTGACCCGTCTCCCAATCGTCCATCTGGTTTCTTTAAAGCACTCCAAGCTAATGAAGGTTCTCCTAGAGATCCTGTCAGTTCGGACCTCGTCGACCATCTGATTGCACAGCAGGGGCCTCACTTTGGGTCCTGGAATTCAGACTCCTCGGGGCCACAGGGGGCCTCGTCTAACAAACATGTCTGACTGCCCATCACGTCCACGGGGGTCTGGCCACTGAATGCAACACATGTGAGATAGATAGATAGATTGATAAATAGATAGATATTATCAAACACACATCATCATTATCTGACAGAGTTAATACTCTACCACTCGCGCGCGCCCCCGCCCCACACCTCGCGTTCACGTCACCGCACAGTGATTATCTGTCACGGGAACGCGCTTCCATGACCGCGCGCGCATCTACCCAGCGCGATCAAGTGACATTCATGACCGCGCGGCAGCGGAGCTCGGCGTCTCCACTCGCGTTAAACGACAACGGGAGCTTTCAAACGGATTTACAAGCAAAACGAGTATTGATTGAGGCGTGTGTTCACTGACAGAGCCGGAGCGGGGGAATGCAGGAACACCGCGAGCGTCAGTAGAGATAAAACGCTCAGGTAAGACGCGAAACGCGTTTGACGCAGAAATGTGGTTCGTTTTTCTGCTGTTTTCTGTCTCGAATCGATTCTGGATGTGTTTTCATGTCCTGGTTGAGGTTGTTCGGGTTGTCTTTGTTTAGTTGGGTTTCTGGTTGAGTCTGCGTTCATATGAACGATGCAATCCTACAGCAATAAACATGACACTTATGAATGAGTGCTTCCTCAAATAATGATGTTTCATATATTCACTGCATATGAATATGAATGCCAGTCAACATAAAAGCAGTAGACGTACTCAATAAGCTCTCAACCTTGTGAACTGACTGCATAGACAGCATTCTGGCAATCAATTAGTATCAAAATCTAGTGTTCTGTTTACCAATACAGTATATATGGGCCTCATACTCTTAAAATCTAGTGCTCTTTCTACATAGACAGCTTTTTTGGCATCATAGAGAGCTGTCTGGATCAGTCAATCCTAGTGCAGTAATGCAGGAGATGTGAACATGAAAGACGATTAGATTAATGCATGTCATTGTCTTTTACATGCATCTAAATATATGCATTGATGTCAGTCTACTAGACACACTCAATAAGCTGTCTGTGTCTCAAAACCAAGTGTACTGCCTATGCAGACTTCATTTCTGCTACGCATAGTATTAAAATATTGTGATCTGTGATCTAGGCATCGTTTTTGCTCCTCATATCAAAATCTAGTGTGCTGTTTTTGCATTTATGAGCAGTATACTCTTAAAATCTACTGTGCAGTCTACGTAGACCGCATTTGAGGTGTCATAGAAAGATGCCTGGATAGTGAACTTCCTAGCTAGACATCATTCTGAGCATCATAGTATCAAAAACCTAGTTAACTGACAGATGACATTTTTTGGACATCATGGTATCAAAATCTAGTGAGTTGTTTAGCTAGGCAGCATTTATGAGCATTATACCCTTAAAATCTAGTGAGCTTTCTATCTAGACAGCATTTTACAACCCCATAGTTTAAAATCTAGTGTGCTGTCTAGCTAGACCGTATCAACGGGCATTATACTCTTAAAATCTAGTGTGCAGTCTACATAGACAGCATTTTAGGGTGTAATAGAAAGCTGCCTGGATAGGGAACTTCCTAGCTAGACAGCATTCTGAGCATCATAGTTTCAACCTAGTAAGCTGTCCATCTAGATGACATTTTTGGGACATCATAGTCTCAAAAACCTAGTAAGCTGACTATCTAGACATCATTTTTTGGAGCTCATATAATCAAAATCTAGTGTGCTGTTTAGCTAGGCAGCATTTGTGAGCATTATACCCTTAAAAACTAGTGTGCTTTCTATCTAGACAGCATTTTGTTCATCATAGTCTCAAAACCTTGTAAGCTGCCTATCTAGATGTCATTTTTGGACCTCTCTAGTGGATTATTTATCTAGACAGCATTTATGGCCATTAAAATCTAGTGTGCTTTCTACCATTGTTTGGCATCATAGCCTGCAAACATAGTGTGCTGCCTACTTAGACAGCATTATGGGCATCATAGTCTCAAAAACCTAGTAAGCTGACTATCTAGACATCATTTTTGGACCTCATAGTATCAAAATCTAGTGTGCTGTTTCGTTAGGCAGCATTTATGAGCATTATACCCTTAAAATCTAGTGAGCAGACTACATAGACAGCATTTTGTTCATCATAGTCTCAAAACTTAGTAAGCTGCCTATCTAGACATCATTTTAAAACTCAATAGTTCAAAATCTAGTGTGCTGTTTAGCTAGAAAGCATCTATGGGCATTATACCCTTAAAATCTAGTGAGCAGTCTACAGAGACAGCGTTTTAGGGCATCATAGAAAGTTGCCTGGACAGTCAGCTTCCTAACTAGACAGCATTCTGAGCATCATAGTCTCAAAACCTAGTAAGCTGCCTATCTAGACATTATTTTAAAACTCCATAGTTCAAAATCTAGTGTGCTGTTTAGCTAGACAGCATTTATGGGCATTATACTCGTAAAATCTAGTGAGCAGTCTACAAAGACAGCATCTTAGGGCATAATAGAAAGCTGCCTGAATAGTGAACTTCTTAGCCTAGACAGCATTCTGAGCATAGAGTCCGTTTTGAGTATCATAGCCTCAAAACCTATTGTAGTGAGCTGCCTACCTAGACTGCCTATATCAAAATCTAGTGAGCAGTCTACATAGACAGCATTTTAGGGCATCATAGAAAGTTGCCTGGACAGTCAGCTTCCTAACTAGACAGCATTCTGAGCATCATAGTCTCAAAACCTAGTAAGCTGCCTATCTAGACATAATTTTAAAACCCCATAGTTCAAAATCTAGTATGCTGTTTAGCTAGACAGCATTTATGGGCATGATACCCTTAAAATTTAGTGAGCAGTCTACATAGGGTCTGTCTCAAAACCTACTCTACTGAGCTGCCTACCTAGACTACCTAGATTTGTATCAAAATCTAGTGTGCTGTTTACCTAGACAGCATTTATGAGCATTATACTCTTAAAATCTAGTGCGCAGTCTACATAGACTGCATCATAGAAAGCTGCCTGGATAGTTAGCATCCTAGCTAGACCGCATTCTGAGTGTCATAGTGGGCTACCTATCTAGACATAATTTTTGGACCTCTCTAGTGGATTATTTATCCAGACAGCATTAATGGCCATTGTTGGGCGTCATATCCTGATAACATAGTGTGCTGCCTACTTAGACAGCAGTGTGGGTATCATAGAGAGCTGCCTACATAGTGAGCTGCGTTCATAAATGATTTTTATACATCTCCAGATCTTGCTGGCTCAGCACTGACACATTTGCTCACTGGTTTCTGTGGACGCGAGAGGGTTTGAGATCATGTCGACTAACTAGACGTCATCTTGACGATTTGCCGTTGTTGCGCGCCTGACGCTCGGGTAAACACGAATATAATCCATTTTTATTGAGTTAAAGATCTTTCGGAGCCGAAGCGATGGGGGTGTCGAGCTGTGAGCTCTTCATAATTCAAATCCATTAAAGCCGATATGGATTATTCCGTTTCATAACGCCGGCTATGAATAGTGTCCTGGTTGTAAGGGGTTTTATTGCCTTGAGTTTCACTGGAAATGCAAAGCATCATGGGGAGCTGGTAGTGGCGTCAGGCTCTAGTAGAACCGGTTTCTGTGTCAGTTTAGTGTGGGGTTAGTGACGGTTGACAAATGGAGAAGTGTATGAGTGTTCACTTCCAGTTACAGTGTTGATTTGAATGATTGGAATATGAATTCAGTGCCTCACCTCGAATGAACCAATGGCTTCTCCTGCAGTGCTTCATGGGAGATCTTCGGTTAATTCATTAAAGGTCTGAGTTTGGGCCGCTGGCCTTGTAGCTGGTTTGCACACGCTCACATTCCAGCAGGGATGTTTTGGAGGCTGTTTGTGGGAATATGAGTCTCGTCTCATCACGGTCATCAGAGGAGCGTCTGAGCATCTCTCCTGCACCTGAGCTTCATGTGTTCAGGACTTCTGCTCGTATCGACACTGACGCTGGGCTTTGATTCGCTCTCAGCGGGAAGAAATGATGCAACAAGCTAGAAACCTCAGATTACAGTCCTCGAGCTTCTGCAGGCCTGCAGTACAGGGTTTGTTGAGGATCATGGGAGTTTATATTATAGGGGGAGATGGTAAAATCTTGTATGAGTGAGGTTATATTAAGTTAATGGTGTATATGTAAATATATATCACATAATCATGTAGTAATGGCTGTTATTAGATGATCTGGTGCTTAAACTGCTTCACACATGGAAGATACTTTGTTTCGTTATTTGGCTGAATTTAATGGAAACATGTTCAGGCCACCTTTCTTATTTCTTATTTCTTATTTATTTATTAATTTATTTATTTGTCTATTTGTGTATTTACTTATTTGAGTATTTATTTATTTGTGCATTTATTCATTTATTTGTGTATTTATTTATTTGCATATTTAATTATTTGTGTATTTATTTATTTATTTATTTGTGTATTTACTTATTTGAGTATTTATTTATTTATTTGTTTGTGCATTCATTTATTAATTTGTGTATTTATTAATTTGTGTATTTATTGTACATTTATTTATTTGTGCATGTATTAATTTATTTGTGTTTTTGTGCATTTATTAATTAATTTATTTGTGTATTTATTTATTAATTTATTTGTGCATTTATTTATTTGTGCATTTATTAATTTATTTGTGTATTTGTGCATTTATTAATTAATTTATTTGTGTATTTATTTATTAATTTATTTGTGCATTTATTAATTTATTTGTGTTTTTGTGCATTTATTAATTAATTTATTTGTGTATTTATTTATTAATTTATTTGTGCATTTATTTATTTGTGCATTTATTAATTTATTTGTGTATTTGTGCATTTATTAATTAATTTATTTGTGTATTTATTTATTAATTGTTTGTTTATTTTTGTATTTATTAATTTGTGTGTATTTGTTTATTTATTTGTGCATTTATTTTATTTGTTTCTGTATTTTATTTATTTATTATTTGTTTGTGTACTTTTTGTATATTTGTTTGTGTATTTACTTTATTTATACGTATATTTATTTTTCTGTGTTTGTGTATTTATTTATTTTAATTATTTTATTTATTTATTTTTTTATGTGTGTATTTATTTATTATCAGAATTATTTTAGCATGATGAAAATGAGCCCTCTTTTTTGCATGACATTTAACCTTCAAATTCTCATATGTGTATTTTTTGGGGGGGATTTTCAGATGAAATGTGATTCAAGTTGTAACACGTATTCAAGACCAATTCAAGCACAATGCATATAAACTCCGCACTGGCAATGAAAGACTCTCTACACCACGACGGAACTGATCAAATTAACCCAAGCTCATTCATCTCCTCATTAAGCTTTATTATTTGATTTAAAGCTGAAACAGCTGCTCTGATTGGCTGGAGCGGTCTGGATGAGTGTGTGTTTAATGGTATTTGGGTCAGCAGTGTTACTGTGATCATGTCCTTGTGCTGAAGGATTGACAGTTAAAGTAGCTCACGACAGTGTTAGACGATAAACACTCGGACCTTTAAACAGCTTGCGGAGAGTTCGCTAGGCAATACGACGCTTTAAATTAGTAACGTGTCATTAGGGTTTCTGATCCCACCAGTCATTTCCTCATGGGAAGCTCTTGAACTGGCTCCATAAGCAGGCCTGTGCTGAACCTGTCAGCTGTTTTACACCTACATAGACAGCATTTTCAGGCATCGTATATAGGCATTTTTGGGATGCTGTCTTAGCAGGTAGCTCCCTATGTAGGCACAGAAGTCTGTCTCTCTCCTCAGCGTGTCTGATTACTGGGTGGGGCCGTTTTCTGCCTCTGACTCCGGACGGTCACTGCGACGTCTTTCATTAACCTTGAATCGCTCGGCTGCTTGAATCCGACCCAGTTTCCTAAAAGCCGGATGAAATATGCTCAGATGTAGAATTTAATGTGGAAAAATATACTCCATTAAAATGTTTTGCTTCTTTGTTAATCACTGAATAACAACACAAGCAAATTCATTCATTTTTTTAAACTTACTGCCAAACAAGAATGACTTTTATTTTATTTTATTTTATTTTATTTTATTTTATTTTATTTTATTTTATTTTATTTTATTTTATTTTATTTTATTTTATTTTATTTTGTTTTATTTTGTTTTGTTTGTATATTTTATTTGTATATTTTATATTACATTATTTTAAATTATAATATTTATATATAATTTAATATTTATATCTTTATCATCAGAATATATATATATATATATATATATATATATATATAATATAAGTTAATGCAGAACAAGAATAATTAAAAATATAATTAAAATGTATATATTACATATAATAGTAAATATAATTTATGTATATATAATTACACACATACACACACATATATATATTTTACAAATTTAAAATAATAATAAAAATATGTATTAAAAAAAAAATATATAATGCAATATATGAAATAAAATATATTAAGTTAGATTCAAATTTATATATGTATATATTTATATTTGTTATATTTATATCTAATTAAACATATTTTAGATTTCACATATTGCATCATTTAATATATATATTGTATAAAATATAAAAAAAGTCAAATGAAAATAATTAAATTATATATAATTGTAGTAATTTATATTATATTATATTATATTATATTATATTATATTATATTATATTATATTATATTATATTATATTATATTATATTATATTATATTATATTTATTCAGATAAGACTTAATGTTTGCAATAGAAAGGGTCACAATATTCCAGAATCATTTGGTTCACAATTACATTTGTGCAAACATTTAAATAGGCTGGATTGGCTGCTCCGCCCACCTGCTGAACGCTTCTGAACCCCGTCACACGTCCTGTTCCTGTGAAGTTCTTTCAGCGCAGGTGTTTTTTTACCCTCCCACAAACAGCACTATTCACATGCAGATGAGCTGGTGGAGGTGAAACGGAGAAGAGATGTAGAAGCAACAGCATCAAACGCTTTCCCGACTCCCACATTTCTCCGTCTGTGATGTTCAGATCAAAGGCGAGGCTGAACAGAGAGATGCGTGACGCACGATTACACAACTATATCTTTTAAAAGCGCTCCTCATTAGCCTCGATTCTCTCGCTCAGCTGTGAGACACATGGACCTGCTCTTCATTACTGTACATGGCCGACATGAAAGAGCCGGCTGTTATTTCCATTCTCAGTGTGTGTTTGTGGATCAGAACGAGGCATTAAGATCCAGTCCGAATTGTTCAATGAAAGATTCAGAGTGCACAGGTGAATCGATTCAAAAGATTCAAATCACTGTGATGTATCAGTGTTCTACTGTTTGTTTATTCTAAACATAACAAGGTCATTTGACCATTATTTGTCATTTTTGGACCTTTGAAACTCGGACAGAATCATGGAATCCAGTCATAAAGATGGAGTTTACAGTATAATGCGGAATGTCGCGGAATCTGGACAATTTTGGATGAATAAATCAAAAGTAGTACAAGTAGTAAAAGTAGTTTCTTTTTAAAAGATTAATTCGATTTCATTACCAGCATTTATTATAATAAATTTGTATGAAATCATAAATCCAGAAAACTTAAAACTAATTTAATATAGACAAATTAAAGTGGAAAAAATTGAACAAAAGTGATTTTATAGGGACCTAAAAATTTAATTTTTTATTAAACTTTAAATAGATTGTTGTTACATTGTATATGTTTAATGATTTCAACTAATCAGACATGCATTTTGATTACTAAAATTAAATTTTACCATTAAAATGAAATCCAGAAAAATTACAATGGAAAACACGGAATTTGGGAAAACATAAAAGTGATTTCATAGGGCCCTAAAAATGTAAAATGTGGAAAAAAAATGTTTTTGTTAAACTTTTAAAATAATTGTTGATAATGTGCATAGGTTTATGATTTCAGTTGATTAGACATGTTTATCGATTACTAAAAATTTAATTTGACAATTAAAATGGAATCCAGAAAAAAATTAAAACAGGAAAAAATTGAACAAAAGTGATTTCATAGGGCCCTAAAAATGTCATTCTTGTTAAATGTTTAAAAATGTGATAAATTGAATAAGTTCATGATTTCAATTAATTAGACATGCTTATCGATTACTAAAATTTATTTAAACCATAAAATTGGAATTTAAAAAAAAATGAAACAGAAAAATAGAATGGAACAAAAATGGAACACTGCACTAAAAATGCCATTTTTGTTAAACTTTTAATAAATTATTGTTAAATTGTTTAATGATTTCAATTAATTAGACATTCTTTCCAATTACTATAATTTAAAATGGAATCCAGAAAAATTTTAATGGAAAAACGGTATCAAGAAAAATTAAAATTAAACTGTTTCACACTATTCTGAACTGAAAGAGGGAATGTTCCAGAATGCTGCAGGCGGGCGGCACATCATCTTCTACAGAGATATGAAGTGACACATCATATGATACATGGTTGTAAAAGCATGGACAGCCTCCATCCCAAGGCCATTGGAACACATTCCCACTGCATTAAACCCTGGTGAATGCCCTTGACGTGTGTAAAAATCCCCTCACGCTGAATCAGATGATCCCAGAACAACATTCACACACTCCTCCTGCTCTCCAAGAGACACTTTGACACCAACACACAGATCAGGCTCGGTTTGAGGAATATTTGCGCTCATATATAGTAAGGTTGAGAATCTCTTCTTAAACTCACTTTTGAGATTACTAGGGTATTTTTCTCAAGAGAGACATCTGAGAAGCTGGAGACTTCAGCAAGTCTCTGTTTGCTCGCCGTTTCAGCCAGATATTAGTTTTTACCCCTATAAGGAGCCATTTTCTTGAGGTTCTGTATTCTGTTATTTGCCAGTTTACTTTTTATTGTCTTTTTTTCCCCTATCACACATTTTAGTAATCATCATAAATTAAGCTTAAACACTCAAAAATTCATCCTGTGAAAACCGTTTTTGGAATTGGACATTGCTTTACCATGAAAATTGTACTTTAAAACCTTTCAGCAGGCTCATTCAAGAGATTCATTCAAAAACGCAGATTCGTCCAGTAATGAAACAAGTGAAGTCTTTATGAGTGAGTCATTGAATCATTCATTCAAAAACGCTGATTTGTTCAGTAATGAAACAACTGAAGTCTTTATGAGTGAGTCATTGAATCATTCATTCATTCATTCAAGAGATTCGTTCAAAAACGCTGATTCATCCAGTCATGAAACAAGTGAAGTCTTTATGAGTGAGTCATTCATTCAAGAGATTCATTCAAAAATGCTGATTCGTCCATTAATGAAACAAGTGTAGTCTTTATGAGTGAGTCATTGAATCATTCATTCAAAAACGCTGATTTGTTCAGTAATGAAACAACTGAAGTCTTTATGAGTGAGTCATTGAATCATTCATTCAAGAGATTTGTTCAAAAACACTGATTTGTCCAGTAATGAAACAAGTGAAGTCTTTGAGTGAGTCATTGAATCATTCATTCAAGAGATTCATTCAAAACGCAGATTCGTCCAGTAATGAAACAAGTGAAGTCTTTATGAGTGAGTCATTGAATCATTCATTCAAAAATGCTGATTCGTCCAGTCATGAAACAAGTGAAGTCTTTACGAGGGAGTTATTGAATCATTCATTCAAGAGATTCGTTCAAAAACGCTGATTTGTCCAGTCATGAAACAAGTCTAGTCTTTATGAGTGAGTCATTCATTCAAGATATTCATTCAAAAACGCTGATTCATCCATTAATGAAACAAGTCTAGTCTTTATGAGTGAGTCATTGAATCATTCATTCAAGAGATTCATTCAAAAACGCAGATTCGTCCAGTATTGAAACAAGTGAAGTCTTTATGAGGGAGTCATTGAATCATTCATTCATTCAAGAGATTCGTTCAAAAACGCTGATTCATCCAGTCATGAAACAAGTGAAGTCTTTATGAGTGAGTCATTCATTCAAGAGATTCATTCAAAAACGCTGATTCGTCCATTAATGAAACAAGTGTAGTCTTTATGAGTGAGTCATTGAATCATTCATTCAAGAGATTCGTTCAAAAACGCTGATTCGTCCAGTAATGAAACAAGTCAAGTCTTTATGAGGGAGTCATTGAATCATTCATTCAAGAGATTCATTCAAAAACGCAGATTCGTCCAGTAATGAAACAAGTCAAGTCTTTATGAGGGAGTCATTGAATCATTCATTCAAGAGATTAATTCAAAAATGCAGATTCGTCCAGTCATTAAACAAGTGAAGTGTTTATGAGTGAGTCATTGAATCATTCATTCAAGAGATTTGTTCAAAAACACTGATTTGTCCAGTAATGAAACAAGTGAAGTCTTTGAGTGAGTCATTGAATCATTCATTCAAGAGATTCATTCAAAAACGCTGATTCGTCCAGTAATGAAACAAGTGAAGTCTTTGAGTGAGTCATTGAATCATTCATTCAAGAGATTCATTCAAAAATGCTGATTCGTCCAGTCATGAAACAAGTGAAGTCTTTATGAGGGAGTTATTGAATCATTCATTCAAGAGATTCGTTCAAAAACGCTGATTTGTCCAGTCATGAAACAAGTGAAGTCTTTATGAGTGAGTCATTGAATCATTCATTCAAGAGATTCGTTCAAAAACGCTGATTCGTCCACTCATGAAACAAGTGAAGTCTTTATGAGTGAGTCATTCATTCAAGAGATTCATTCAAAAACACTGATTCATCCATTAATGAAACAAGTCTAGTCTTTATGAGTGAGTCATTGAATCATTCATTCAAGAGATTCATTCAAAAACTCTGATTCGTCCAGTAATAAAACAAGTGAACTGTTTATGAGGGAGTCATTGAATCATTCATTCAAGAGATTTGTTCAAAAACGCTGATTCGTCCAGTAATGAAACAAGTGAAGTCTTTATGAGGGAGTCATTGAATCATTCATTCAAGAGATTCATTCAAAAACGCTGATTCGTCCAGTCATGAAACAAGTGAAGTGTTTATGAGTGAGTCATTGAATCATTCATTCAAGAGATTCATTCAAAAACGCTAATTCGTCCATTAATGAAACAAGTGTAGTCTTTATGAGGGAGTCATTGAATCATTCATTCAAGAGATTCGTTCAAAAACTCTGATTCGTCCAGTAATGAAGCAAGTGAAGTCTTGATGACGTCCCGTTCGATAAAGACCTGAGGTGTGTGTTTAAGGTCTAAAAAGAGACCAGGTCTGTATTCATAATTAATGAATTATGAAGTTTTAATTGTGCATTTTCATGTCTATGTGACAATTTGAGCTTGTAGAAGGTTCTAACTGGAACCTTTTATTTTACGTGGAATCAGCATCTGTTTTCAGATGGTGTTTTTCTCTTGTGCAGTTGATAAATCCAGATCAGTGGATTTTGATTGACGGTTGATTATAGCTGGTGAAGAACACGGACACTGAGCGGAAAATCACAGTGGAAGAGCGTTCGGCGTAAGTGGATTTCGGTCGGAATGATGTGAGGATTGTGTGCGTGTTCACGCTCGACACCACACGAGATTGTGAGCGTACGGCTCAGTGTTTCTGGAAGATTGTAGATTAATTTGGAAGTATGTCTGGCGTTTGGACGAGCTGATGCTGTTAGAGGAGGATTTGTGTGTGTGTGTGTGTGTGTGTTCATGTTACTGAAGATCAGTCGTGTTTGAAGAGGAAGTTTCATCAGTTTTCTGCTGTATTGGGTTGTGTAAGGTTTAGTTTGTGTTTCATGAAGTTGAGTTTCTCTTCTTCCTATTATTGTGAAGCAGAAAGTGAGTTCTTCAGGGATGGTTTATTATATTCTTTCAAACCCTTTGTTTTTCAGGTGATCTGTTCCTTTAAAAGCTCTTATTTCCTCAATGCGATAATCATATGAACCAGTATGCAGATTGAGCGGTTTTAGAAGGATGTTATTTGACCTTCTTCATGATCATCTGAATATTGTTGAAGTCATTTTTACAGCGTGTGTGTGCGTGTTTCCTCGTGAGATTCCTCCCTCAGTGGCGGCCCATCATGCCCTGGGGCAAATCCTCACTGAATGCAGATGTTTGTGCTAATGATATGTGTGTGTGTGTGTGTGTGTGTGTGTGTGTGTGTGTGTTTTAACCCCAGTGGCTGCGTCCTTTAGAGTTAAATGGAGTGTGTGTGATTCAGTGCGTGTAAGAGTCTCTAAATGATATGATGACACTTCATGTTCATTTCCCACAAGATTAAACTGAATTTCATGTTGGAATATAATCTGTTTGAGATTGCAGGCTTGAGCTCGGGTGGTTTTATCTGCGCTTCAGACCCGCCTGAAGGAAACGGCAGTGAGAAAATATTCACTTTTTATCAATTTGTCATTGGGTTTTAAGGTTCAGCATTTTCCTTTATATAAAATCGCAAAGTGGTTGCTAGGGTGTTCTGAGTGGTTGCTAGGAGGTCGTTTCGTGCCTCAAGTCTGGAAAATATTTAAACTCTTTACATTTACATTAATTTGCATTTAAAGTGAGATCAATTCTGAAACACTGCATGATTTAATCTTTCTGTGTTACAATAATTCAAACTGTCATAGAAATACTGGGATAAAAGTTTATAGTTTAGATATAAACACTGATGTCTACGGAAAAATGGAGTAAATCAACTTTTGAAAGTAAAGTGATTGATTAGTCCAGTGATAAAATAAGAGTAGTATTTATGAGTGGATGATTGAATTATTCATTCAAGAGATTCATTACAAAAAAATACTGATTCATACAGTAATGAACAAATGAAGTTTTGAGTGAGTCGTTGAATCATTCATTCAAGAGATTCGTTCAAAAATGCTGATTCATCCAGTAATGAAACAAGTGAAGTGTTTATAAGTGAGTCATTGAATCATTAATTTCAAGAGATTCATTCAAAAATGCTGATGCTTGAAACAAGGGTAGTATTTATGAGTGAGTCACTGAATCATTAATTTCAAGAGATTCATTCAAAAATGCTGATTCATCCTGTAATGAAACAAGGATAGTATTTATGTGTGGATCACTGAATTATTCATTCAAGAAATTTGTTAAAAAAATGCTGAGTCAGAATGAATGAAGTTTTGAGTGAGTCGTTGAATCATTCATTCAAGAGATTTGTTCAAAAATGCTGATTCATCCAGTAATGAAACAAGTGAAGTGTTTATAAGTGAGTCATTGAATCATTCATTTCAAGAGATTCATTCAAAAATGCTGATGCTTGAAACAAGGGTAGTATTTATGAGTAAGTCATTGAATCATTCAAGAGATTCATTCAAAAACGCTGATTCATCCTGTAATGAAACAAGGGTAGTATTTATGAGTGAGTCATTGAATCATTCAAGAGATTCATTCAAAAATGCTGATTCATCCTGTAATGAAACAAGGGTAGTATTTATGAGTGAGTCATTGAATCATTCATTCAAGAGGTTTGTTCAAAAATGCTGATTCATCTTGTAATGAAACAAGGGTAGTCATTAAGAGTGAGTCATTGAATCATTCATTCAAGAGATTTGTTCAGAAACACTGATTCATTCAGTAATAAAACAAGGGTAGTATTTATGTGTGGATCATTGAATTATTCATTCAAGAGATTTGTTAAAAAAATGCTGATTCAGAATGAATGAAGTTTTGAGTGAATCATTGAATCATTCATTCAAGAGATTTGTTTAAAAATGCTGATTCATCCAGTAATGAAACAAGTGTAGTATTTATGAGTGAGTCATTGAATCATTCATTCGAGGTTTGTTCAAAAACGCTGATTCATCCAGTAATGAAACAAGTGAAGTGTTTATGAGTGAGTCATTGAATCATTTATTTAAATGATTTGTGCAAAAACACTGAGTCATCCTGTAATGAAACAAGGTTAGTATTTATGAGTGAGTCATTGAATCATTCAAGAGATTCATTCAAAAACGCTGATTCATCCAGTAATGAAACAAGTGAAGTATTTAGTGTCATTGAATCATTTCTTCAAACAGATAAAAAATTAAATTAATAAAACAAAATAGCAATAAACATTTTGTTTAGTTGTCCATTCAGAATCATAGGAGATTCATCTATGTTTTAAATGAGGAAAAAAAAAAAAAAAAATAGTGATTCTCAATTCATCCAGAATCGTTCATCTCTACAGTTGTTATTGTTTAATAAAACCATTACAATAGTTTTTAATAATTGAGATAAAATAAAATATAAATATTACTTAAAAAGAAAAGTAAAGAAAATTAGTAGTGTTGCATTGGAAGTCAAAATGACAAATGCACATAAATAAATTAAAATATAAAAACAAAAGCTAATTCAAAATATGAATAAATGTTAATAATAGTATTCAAACACTACCATAATACCACTGAATGTGATGTTTGCATGTGAAGCGGTTGATTTCTCTCCTCTCCTCCATCACAGTCCTCCTTTATCTCCTCTCCCGGCCGCAGTGTCGAGGGACTCTCAAATATAGCCGGCGTTTAACGGTTCCTCTGTGACCGGGCCAAACCCTCGTCTCCGTCCTTCAGATCCTCTCCTGCAGAACAATGTCTTCTTTCAGAGCACGTGTGCATCTTCACAGCTGCAGGGCGTTATGGGATTGTTTATAGGTGTCGTGTGCGTTATTCCCGGGATCAGCCGTTTCTGTGTGATGAAGGTCACTGTGGTTTCAGTGTTTCATAAATACATTGGACTGGCCTACATTAGCATATTGTTGACTTGAGTGAGAATACAGCCAATGAAGATTGTTTTCATTTCTTGATGTGTTCCAGAAGAGTTCAGTGTTAGCCGGCCGGAGATGTGACCTACTAAACGGGAATATTAGTGGCGTTTTGTTTAGTCAAGCATCAGTGTTACTGTTTCTCACGTAGACCGTTAATGATAAACACTTTTATGCAAATATGAGTTAAAGTTCCTGTTTTACATGATAATTAAACCAGTTTAGCATTTGCAGAGGCCAGTGTGTAAAACACTAAATTATTCTTGACGTTTGATGATTTTACACCTGGAGATTATAATATAATGTAATGTAATGTAATGTAATTAATATAATGTAATATAATATAATATAATATAATATTATATATATTTATATTATATAAGTATTGTCAAATTTGTCATATATATATATATATATATATATATATATATATATATATATATATATATATATATATAAACAATTTTAAAATAAAAAATTAAAATAATTTATATATAAATCTATATATATTATTGATAAATAATTTTATTTTTATTTATTTTAATATAAAAAATGACATTTTACTATTACATTACATTATACATTTTAAAATATATTATTTATGTATTGTTCATTTTTGGAAGAAAAATATACAAGACATTTTATTTAAAATAAAATTAAATTAAATATAATAAAATAAAAATATAATAAATATGTATATATATAATTTTATTTTTATTTATTTATCACATCTAATAAATTACATTTTGTTATTATATTATATTTTTTAAAATTTTAGTTTTTTTATGTATTTTTGGAAGAAAAAAATATATTGCATGGTAAATAATCTAATAATTTATAGATGAAAGTATATATATTTTTGTTTATTGTTATGTTATTGACATATGTAGTGTTTTTTAGTCAAAGTTTTTTTTCTTTGTGAAACCGAGGCGATACAGATGATGATTTTCAGAAGTCGCAGATGTGACGGACGAGCAGCAGGTCTCTAGTTTCAGATATATGACACTACAGATCATCTGAGGACAGCAGCATGAAATCAATGCGTTAGAGGGAGAAAATCAAATTAATAAACTACAGTATCTTCCATTTATGCATGATTATCTAGTACAGACTCTTTAAAAAGGCCCCAGTTGGAGTCAGAGAGGATCTTTACTGCCTGAAGGAACAGAATAACCTCTTTAAAGCTGACATGAACTTGAAAATGACTCTTTCTTCACACTACACTCTTTCCTCCTCCTTTCACATTCCAGTTTTAATAATGGAGGTAAAATGGGTTTTGATTTGTTTTATTCTAGTTCTTTAGAAGATCAACTATATTCTGGTGCTTTAAAGAAACCAGAAACAAAAACACTGATCTGAGGAACCTGTAATATAACAGCAAAAACATTTCCAGAAAAACACTAAACTGGAGATCCCTGACTGTACAAGCAAACAGAAGAGAAAAAGTTCTGCTTTCATGCGTGAACTGAGATGATCTGAAGTGTGTCGTAAGATAAAGTTTAAGTTCAGATGAAGGTCTGTACTGTGTGAAGAGCGATGAGCGATTGAAGGTTGAATCTTTGAGTCGTTCGGACGCAGAAGTGAAACTCTTCACAGGATGTGAAGGCGGATTTATTCTCGTTCTCGGAAGATGACCAAGCGACAGAGAGATTTCAGAAGATCACGTGACAATATTGAGTTTGGACAGCAGTATACAGTGCTTCTGTTGTTGTTATTAAAGGTTGTACGCAGTCAGACTTTAATATATAAATATATTAGTATTTTTATATTCTTATACTCATAAATGAAGGTTCTTCATTCATTATGTTTGTAGTTTTCTGTACTGGGATCTTCAGTGGACTATATGCACGGTTACTTCCTGGTTGTGGTTAAGCCAGTTTGGGATTTCCGGTGAACTATTAGCTGTTCATTCTGTACTCGCTGTACATCGACACAAAACCATCAATGGTTGACTTTTTAATGTTGTATTCATATTTTAATGCAGTTATCACATTTATCTAATTTGCCAATAAACCAGTTTTATTGATTTCAATAAAGATGAAGCTATTGGGACCGTTTATAAACGCCGTGTCTGTAATTAGACACACACACGCATTATTTCCCCACACTTCAAATGTTATTTTTAATGTGATGACCACAAACATTACTTGTTCTTCCTTCTGAGATTGTCCCCATTGTAAAACCGAACATTTAAAAATGTAGGAAATTCAACATTTGATAGAAAACACTTATTTAAAAATAAAAAAGATGATAATTACCACTTTAACCAGCAGGTGGCGGCAGAGTAGCATTTATTTGCGCATGCATCAGCCCTTTCCTCTAATCGTTTTCACTTCGTTTTTGACTAAATATTAAACATTATAAAATAACTAGGTTTAAAAACACATTTTGTCAATGTGAAGTATGAAATACTCACAAAATCTCATGGAAAACAATAACTTTTCTTGTGAATGAATCGAGCGCCGCTCTCTCTTTATAATCTGTCAGTCGGTGCAGTGCAAGATCAATGATTTCAACACACATTTTATTAAATTAATCTAACTAAAGTGCACAATAAATATTTAATTTTTGAAGCTTTTTTTCACATAAAAGTGTGAGAATTGATGGTCGAATTGAATTTAATTATTTAGATATTGTTAAATAATTTATATTTAATTTAATTTAATTTTTATTATTTCATTTATTTTTATATATATATATATTAGTTAAATAATTCATATAGAATTTTTTTGATTTTGTTTCCTTATACTGTATGATTCAATGATTTCAGCACGCATTTTATTCAATTAATCTAACTAAAGTGCACAATAAATATTTAATGTTTTAAGCTTTTTTTCACATAAGTATGAAAACTGATGGTCGAATTGAATTTATTTATATATTGTTAAATAATTTATATCTAATTTTATTTATTAATTACTTATATATAATAAATAATTTTATAATTTATATAATTTGTATTATTTAATTTATATATAGTTAAATAATTCATATAGAATTTATATATATATATATATATATATATATATATATATATATATATATATATATATATATATATATATATAAATATTTTTATTTGTGTATATTTTAAAGGAAAATATATTTTATGGTAAACAGTCTAATAGTATGGAAAAGTTTTTGTTTTGTGTATTATGTTAATGTGATGATGATGATGTATTTTTTTGTGTTGTTGTTTGTTTGTTTTTGTTCATTACATCACTGAAATCTTACAGTATTTTTGCTGCAGATTGTTTCAGTCATTTGCTCGAAGCTCGTCAGATTGGACTGATGTTGACGTGGACAGACTGTGTCCTCAAAAACCATTAACAAAATTATAATTGCACCATTTCATTAAAATCAAACAGACCTGTTGAGCACAGTGTGTTTTGTGTGCCTCCGAGAGCAAGAGATGACTGAAATTCAGGAGAAATTTAGAAACCAAACACTCAAACTATAAAAACAAGCCTGTTGAGTTTCTGAGAACTAAAGCAACATGATCTGAACACATCACAACACATTTATGGATTTACTAAATGTTAATAGTCATGTTTAGTAGTTTTGAATGTTGTTAATCTGGTTCAGTTGAACTCATTGTCTGACTTTAAGCATGAAGTCAAACACAGTTTGTTGTCGTGTCGTCTTCCACAGAACAGCTTTGGGATTTCTCTCTGTTGTTTACAGCACAATAAAGCGTCGCTCAGAGTTCAGAAGTCTGGTTTGGTCGCATTCCTCGTATTTCTGTCCAGTGATCTCAACTTTTATGAGCTCAGAACAGCCGAGAAGACCAGGATACCTTTGGCCTGGCTCGCTCCTTCAGTGTCATTGAAGTGTAATTGTGTGTTTGTGGATGCAGAAGGCTGCAGGGATTTCTCGAGTGTTTCTCAAGGCCGTGAGCTCCAGAACATGCTGAATCTCTGCTGACCGCTGCTCAATGCAGCTGACCGGAGGAAGCCGACGCTTTCCACTTCCGATGGTTCATCAACTCGGATGACTTCAGTCACACTGGGTGAATCTCGTGAAAACGCTCATATTTCACAATGTGAAGAGAGAGTAAAAAAGTATTAAAATGGGCTTTAATTTATTTATTTATTTACTTATTTTATATATTTATTTATTTACTTGTATTCTTTATTTCTTTAATTATATTTATTTTTTATTTTATATATTTATTTACTTATATAATTATTATTTATATATTTTTATTTAATTTATTTATATTTATTTTATCTACTTATATTATTTCTTTTTTATGTATATTTATTTATATACTTTTTAAAATTTATATTCATTATTTATTTATATGTATATTTTTGGTAATTGTTTTCTCATTTTTTTAGATATTTTTGTACTTTATTTATATAATTATTTACTTATTTTCATTATATCTTTTTATTTTATTTAGTTATATTTGTATTCATTTTATTTACTTATTTTTTTATTTTGTTTATTTACGGTATTTATTTACTTATTCATTATTTATATTTGTATTTAATTATTTATTTTATATATTTATTTACCTATATTCTTTATTTATATTATTATTCATTTTATATATTTATATTTATTTATTTATGTAAATATATTCCTTATTTATTTTATCTATATTTGTATTAACTTATTTATTTTATATATTTATATTTATATTATTTATTTATATTATATACTAATATTCATTATTTATTTTTTTAATTTTATTTAGTTATATTTGCATTTTATTTATGATTATTTACTTGTATCTTTATTTATTTGTATTTTTTATATATTTAATTACTTATATTGATTATTTATTTGACATATTAAATTTTATATTGTTACTTTTTTATTTACTTAAATTCATTTAAATTTACTATACTGTATGTATATGAAAATGAATCCAGACCTGTTTTCTTGAGATTCAGCCCTCTCTCTTCTCCATATGCCGGCGTTTGACTTCATTTAGTTTGATCCAGACGAGAGCAGACCTCTTTCTTTAGCGTTGTGTCTCTTTACGTTTGGCTTCATTCAGAGCGAGAGCGAAGCCTCTTGAACATGAGGTCTGCAGGCCGTTGTCAGAGTTCATGTCTGACGGTCAGTGGAAGTGTTGCACTACTGAACTGGATCTGAATGTCTGTCTGTCTGAACTCTCTCTGAGTGTGGATGGAAATGTTTATTAAGACAGTATTTAATTTCACATTCATGTAGACCAATAGTTTCATATTACAAAAATAATAATAGTCCTAAATAAACTATGACCTGTTGTTGTTCTTTTCTTAGATATTTTTAACACCATTCAGCTTCTAGATGGGGTTTCCTCTGCGGTGGAAATATAAATAAGATATTTCATATGTGTCACTCGTGATATTTCAGAAATCCTTCCTCTTCTCCAACTGTCAGATAAACCTTCACCTCAAAACTTCCCCTCTGATCCTGTGAAGCAGATCCTCCTCCTCCTGTTTCTGTTACGCTAGTGCTGGTTTACTGCGTTTATAAGAGATGAGTGTTGATTTCCATATCGCCTACTAAACCAAAGTGTATTAATAGCAACTATTAGTAATGTAAATGCAAAATGGAACTGCAAATATAAATGCCCTTTTACTTTTCTGGAGGGTGTTAGTATATTGCTAGGGTGTTTTGGGTGGTTTTTAAAGTGTTACTGTGTGGCTGCTATGTGGTTGGGTTTTTTTTTAGTTTTACTATGTGGTTGCTAGGCTCTAGGTGGTTGCTAGGACTTTGCTAGGTTGTATCTGTCCTGTTCTGGGTGGTTGCTATGTGGTTGGGTTTTTTTTAGTTTTACTATGTGGTTGCTAGGCTCTAGGTGGTTGCTAGGACTTTGCTAGGTTGTATCTGTCCTGTTCTGGGTGGTTGCTATGTGGTTGGGTTTTTTTTAGTTTTACTATGTGGTTGCTAGGCTCTAGGTGGTTGCTAGGACTTTGCTAGGTTGTATCTGTCCTGTTCTGGGTGGTTGCTATGTGGTTGGGGTGTTTTTTTTAGTGTTACTATGTGGTTGCTAGGCTCTAGATGGTTGCTAGGACTTTTCTAGTTTGTATCTGTCCTGTTCTGGGTGGTTGCTATGTGGTTGGGGTGTTTTTTTAGTTTTACTATATGGTTGCTAGGCTCTAGATGGTTGCTAGGACTTTTCTAGGTTGTTTCTGTCCTGTTCTGGGTGGTTGCTATGTGGTTGGGGTGTTTTTTTAGTTTTACTATGTGGTTGCTAGGCTCTAGGTGGTTGCTAGGACTTTTCTAGGTTGTTTCTGTCCTGTTCTGGGTGGTTGCTATGAGGTTGGGGTGTTTTTTTAGTGTTACTATGTGGTTGCTAGGCTCTAGGTGGTTGCTAGGACTTTTCTAGGTTGTTTCTGTCCTGTTCTGGGTGGTTGCTATGTGGTTGGGGTGTTTTTTTAGTTTTACTATGTGGTTGCTAGGCTCTAGGTGGTTGCTAGGACTTTTCTAGTTTGTATCTGTCCTGTTCTGGGTGGTTGCTATGTGGTTGGGGTGTTTTTTTAGTTTTACTATGTGGTTGCTAGGCTCTAGATGGTTGCTAGGACTTTTCTAGGTTGTTTCTGTCCTGTTCTGGGTGGTTGCTATGTGGTTGGGGTGTTTTTTTAGTTTTACTATGTGGTTGCTAGGCTCTAGGTGGTTGCTAGGACTTTTCTAGGTTGTTTCTGTCCTGTTCTGGGTGGTTGCTATGTGGTTGGGGTGTTTTTTTAGTGTTACTGTGTGGTTGCTAGGCTCTAGATGGTTGCTAGGACTTTTCTAGGTTGTATCTGTCTTGTTCTGGGTGGTTGCTATGTGGTTGGGGTGTTTTTTTTAGTTTTACTATGTGGTTGCTAGGCTCTAGATGGTTGCTAGGACTTTTCTAGGTTGTTTCTGTCTTGTTCTGGGTGGTTGCTATGTGGTTGGTGTTTTTTTTTTTAGTGTTGCTATGTGGTTGCTAGGCTCTAGGTGGTTGCTAGGACTTTTCTAGGTTGTTTCTGTCCTGTTCTGGGTGGTTGCTATGAGGTTGGGGTGTTTTTTTAGTGTTACTATGTGGTTGCTAGGCTCTAGGTGGTTGCTAGGACTTTTCTAGGTTGTTTCTGTCCTGTTCTGGGTGGTTGCTATGTGGTTGGGGTGTTTTTTTTAGTGTTACTGTGTGGTTGCTAGGCTCTAGATGGTTGCTAGGACTTTTCTAGGTTGTATCTGTCTTGTTCTGGGTGGTTGCTATGTGGTTGGGGTGTTTTTTTAGTTTTACTATGTGGTTGCTAGGCTCTAGATGGTTGCTAGGACTTTTCTAGGTTGTTTCTGTCTTGTTCTGGGTGGTTGCTATGTGGTTGGTGTTTTTTTTTTAGTGTTGCTATGTGGTTGCTAGGCTCTAGGTGGTTGCTAGGACTTTTCTAGGTTGTTTCTGTCCTGTTCTGGGTGGTTGCTATGAGGTTGGGGTGTTTTTTTAGTGTTACTATGTGGTTGCTAGGCTCTAGGTGGTTGCTAGGACTTTTCTAGGTTGTTTCTGTCCTGTTCTGGGTGGTTGCTATGTGGTTGGGGTGTTTTTTTAGTGTTACTGTGTGGTTGCTAGGCTCTAGATGGTTGCTAGGACTTTTCTAGGTTGTATCTGTCTTGTTCTGGGTGGTTGCTATGTGGTTGGGGTGTTTTTTTAGTTTTACTATGTGGTTGCTAGGCTCTAGATGGTTGCTAGGACTTTTCTAGGTTGTTTCTGTCTTGTTCTGGGTGGTTGCTATGTGGTTGGTGTTTTTTTTTTTAGTGTTGCTATGTGGTTGCTAGGCTCTAGGTGGTTGCTAGGACTTTTCTAGGTTGTTTCTGTCCTGTTCTGGGTGGTTGCTATGAGGTTGGGGTGTTTTTTTAGTGTTACTATGTGGTTGCTAGGCTCTAGGTGGTTGCTAGGACTTTTCTAGGTTGTTTCTGTCCTGTTCTGGGTGGTTGCTATGTGGTTGGGGTGTTTTTTTAGTGTTACTGTGTGGTTGCTAGGCTCTAGATGGTTGCTAGGACTTTTCTAGGTTGTATCTGTCTTGTTCTGGGTGGTTGCTATGTGGTTGGGGTGTTTTTTTAGTTTTACTATGTGGTTGCTAGGCTCTAGATGGTTGCTAGGACTTTTCTAGGTTGTTTCTGTCTTGTTCTGGGTGGTTGCTATGTGGTTGGTGTTTTTTTTTTTAGTGTTGCTATGTGGTTGCTAGGCTCTAGGTGGTTGCTAGGACTTTTCTAGGTTGTTTCTGTCCTGTTCTGGGTGGTTGCTATGAGGTTGGGGTGTTTTTTTAGTGTTACTATGTGGTTGCTAGGCTCTAGGTGGTTGCTAGGACTTTTCTAGGTTGTTTCTGTCCTGTTCTGGGTGGTTGCTATGTGGTTGGGGTTTTTTTTTAGTTTTACTATGTGGTTGCTAGGCTCTAGGTGGTTGCTAGGACTTTGCTAGGTTGTATCTGTCCTGTTCTGGGTGGTTGCTATGTGGTTGGGTTTTTTTTAGTTTTACTATGTGGTTGCTAGGCTCTAGGTGGTTGCTAGGACTTTGCTAGGTTGTATCTGTCCTGTTCTGGGTGGTTGCTATGTGGTTGGGTTTTTTTTAGTTTTACTATGTGGTTGCTAGGCTCTAGGTGGTTGCTAGGACTTTGCTAGGTTGTATCTGTCCTGTTCTGGGTGGTTGCTATGTGGTTGGGGTGTTTTTTTTAGTGTTACTATGTGGTTGCTAGGCTCTAGATGGTTGCTAGGACTTTTCTAGTTTGTATCTGTCCTGTTCTGGGTGGTTGCTATGTGGTTGGGGTGTTTTTTTAGTTTTACTATATGGTTGCTAGGCTCTAGATGGTTGCTAGGACTTTTCTAGGTTGTTTCTGTCCTGTTCTGGGTGGTTGCTATGTGGTTGGGGTGTTTTTTTTAGTTTTACTATGTGGTTGCTAGGCTCTAGGTGGTTGCTAGGACTTTTCTAGGTTGTTTCTGTCCTGTTCTGGGTGGTTGCTATGAGGTTGGGGTGTTTTTTTAGTGTTACTATGTGGTTGCTAGGCTCTAGGTGGTTGCTAGGACTTTTCTAGGTTGTTTCTGTCCTGTTCTGGGTGGTTGCTATGTGGTTGGGGTGTTTTTTTAGTTTTACTATGTGGTTGCTAGGCTCTAGGTGGTTGCTAGGACTTTTCTAGTTTGTATCTGTCCTGTTCTGGGTGGTTGCTATGTGGTTGGGGTGTTTTTTTAGTTTTACTATGTGGTTGCTAGGCTCTAGATGGTTGCTAGGACTTTTCTAGGTTGTTTCTGTCCTGTTCTGGGTGGTTGCTATGTGGTTGGGGTGTTTTTTTAGTTTTACTATGTGGTTGCTAGGCTCTAGGTGGTTGCTAGGACTTTTCTAGGTTGTTTCTGTCCTGTTCTGGGTGGTTGCTATGTGGTTGGGGTGTTTTTTTAGTGTTACTGTGTGGTTGCTAGGCTCTAGATGGTTGCTAGGACTTTTCTAGGTTGTATCTGTCTTGTTCTGGGTGGTTGCTATGTGGTTGGGGTGTTTTTTTAGTTTTACTATGTGGTTGCTAGGCTCTAGATGGTTGCTAGGACTTTTCTAGGTTGTTTCTGTCTTGTTCTGGGTGGTTGCTATGTGGTTGGTGTTTTTTTTTTTAGTGTTGCTATGTGGTTGCTAGGCTCTAGGTGGTTGCTAGGACTTTTCTAGGTTGTTTCTGTCCTGTTCTGGGTGGTTGCTATGAGGTTGGGGTGTTTTTTTAGTGTTACTATGTGGTTGCTAGGCTCTAGGTGGTTGCTAGGACTTTTCTAGGTTGTTTCTGTCCTGTTCTGGGTGGTTGCTATGTGGTTGGGGTGTTTTTTTTAGTGTTACTGTGTGGTTGCTAGGCTCTAGATGGTTGCTAGGACTTTTCTAGGTTGTTTCTGTCTTGTTCTGGGTGGTTGCTATGTGGTTGGTGTTTTTTTTTAGTGTTACTATGTGGTTGCTAGGCTCTAGGTGGTTGGTAGGACTTTTCTAGGTTGTTTCTGTCCTGTTCTGGGTGGTTGCTATGAGGTTGGGGTGTTTTTTTTAGTGTTACTATGTGGTTGCTAGGCTCTAGGTGGTTGCTAGGACTTTTCTAGGTTGTTTCTGTCCTGTTCTGGGTGGTTGCTATGTGGTTGGGGTGTTTTTTTTTAGTGTTACTGTGTGGTTGCTAGGCTCTAGATGGTTGCTAGGACTTTTCTAGGTTGTTTCTGTCTTGTTCTGGGTGGTTGCTATGTGGTTGGGGTGTTTTTTTAGTTTTACTATGTGGTTGCTAGGCTCTAGATGGTTGCTAGGACTTTGCTAGGTTGTTGCTATGGTGTTTGTGGTTGTTTTTAAGTGCATTACTGTGTGTTTGTTTTGAGTGGTTGGCATGTTGTGGGTGGTTACTAAAACATTGTTATATGGTTGCTAGGATGTTCTGGGTGGTTGTTATGTGGTTGCTAATGTGTTTGGAGTGGTTTTTAGTGTTACTATGTGGTTGCTATGCTCTAGGACTTTGCTAGGTTGTTTCTGTCTTGTTTTGGGTGGTTGCTAGGTTGTTGCTAAGGTGTTTGGTGGTGTTTTTAAGTGTATTTCTGTGTGTTTGCTAGGGTGATTTTGGGTGGTTGCCAGGGTGTTGTGGCTCGTTACTAAGACATTTCCAGGTGGTTGTGTTTATAATTTTAGTAGAACGAATGTAGCAACCTTTTATTTTGTTCTAAATCTATCAGAACAGCCAATCAGAATCTCAAAACTGTTAAATCCTCTATGACATCATGATTTGTGGAGTCCACATCGACCAGTTTCATTGGTTAAATGGAAGGAATAGAGCTTGTGATTGGCTGAGGATATAATGACGTCATCCAATCACTAATTCTTTTTGTGTTGAGAGGCAATAAACTAAATTTAAAAATTATGACATAACTCCATTGACCTCCTAGTGCGCTAAAACCTAGTAAGCGACCTAGGGAGCTTCTTCTGCATTGCATGTATTCTTTGCTGATAGTGCAGAATGCATTGCAACACACTGGTACGTGTCTTTTAACTCCAGAGTGTCTAATTGGCACAAAGATAGATGATTTGTTCCCGTATTAGCAGCCGTGTCAAACGAACAGAAATGGTTTGTCGTAATTAGAGCCGCTGAATTTATGAGGACGAATAATGAACGTATGAATTACAGATCAATGTGAAGCGTTGAATTCATATCTGGAGCTGCACTGAACTCATTACTGAATTATTGAACGGCTCCGTTTTCTTGTTTCTGATTCATGCCTGATCTTGTATCTGAGCGTTAGATTGTTATTTATCATGCTGATGTCACTCTTTAAATTGATTCATGCTGTAGTTTTTCAGGTTATGGTACAGTGTCGTTGGATGCATGCCATGTTGTGTACTAAAATACATGTAGCGAGGAAGTCATTAAAGCAGAAGTGTACATGCAAATTCAAGCGGATCACTTTATTCTCTGTGTACATGCATTTCACGCATCAGTTCAGCCCCATAATTCAACATTCGTGGCATTTAATGTTGGATATTATTGACATCATAGCGCACGTCTTTTGTTTTGCTGCATGGGTAGCGTCTGGACCCGTCGTCTCCCCTGAGATCTGGCGTTTGCATTTCCTGTAAGTGTAGTCTAATGGTCTCAAATTATTCTGCCATTATTGATCTGTTCAGCAGCAGCAGAGCGACAGCAGTGGAGGAGGAGGATTGTGTTCAGATATTGTGTCACCTTTCTTCAGAAATGACTGATGCTGGATTCTTGTTTCAGTCTTTCATCCTCACAGGTCTAATAAGACACATTAGATCCAAACCCTAGTGAACTGTCATGCTGTCTATATAGGCAGTAACTTTCTTAGGCAGCATCCTAAACAATTAAAATCTTCACAGAAAGCAGAAATAGTGCTTTTCATGTGATATACATGCATACAAAAAATATTATTTTATTATATTTTATTATATTTTATAAATTATTATATTATTTTTTTTAATTTATAAAAAATATATATAATAATAAAATATTATAACAATTATTTAAAAATATTTATTTATATGTGTGTGTTTGTATGTGCATAGTGTATATAAGGTAAAATAGACCTTGTCCAAAACAAGCATTTTATAATATATGTAGTTTGTAAATGTGTCATATTTTCTATCAGGCTTTATTGCTAGCTCACATAATGCATCCATAAATAAATTGCATAATTAAAATTTAATTGTGATCAATAACAATTTGCTCCTGCCATGAATCTTTAATTAATCACCACCAACTCAAAGTCGAGACTCTTAAAGTTTCTCATTAATTGCAACAGTGTGGTGACATTAATCCCAAATTATTGATAAAGCATGGATAAAAACAACAGTTGAACAACGTGAACAAAGACTCAATGATGTCTTAAAATTGTCTTTTCTTCCTTATTGTGGCATATATCTGAGTGAAACGCTTTGCAAACAAGAACAAATGTTGGGTGGGGTTTGAGTTTGTTCGTGTGGAATTGATTGGATGGTTGTGGTTTGCTATTGGTGTATCTCATGTGAGTGACAGGTTGCCCCGCCCTCATCATCAGAGAAGAGATGTCTCTCAGAGAGATCAAAGTTTCCTAAAAGAAAGAAGCGATTCTGAACTGCTGAAATGAGTCGTCAGTGATTCCAGTCTCACTTCCTGTCACATGCCTATGTAACAATATAACTAATTTGCATAATGCCAGCCAATGGTTTTCATTGGCTGTCAGCGAATGAGATCTACTTTGCCCCGCCCTCAAACACTGTAGTTGTAGCTGAGACTGGAAGAGTTTGGTTCGTGTTGTTCAAGTCGAGAACACCACTTTGCAAATCCGTAGAATTTGAGATGAGATACGGAAAAACCGATGCCTGTTCGTATCACTCAAGTGCTGGAAAAAATACGGAGCTGAGATTCAAATATGGAAATAGGCGTTTAGTTTCCGACATGCACTGTAAGCTGTCGACCAATCAGAGCAGAGCAGGCTCTCAGAAAGGCGGGGTTTAGAGAGACCGAATCTTCGAACGAAGCGTTTCAGACACTGAGAAAAGAGCTGATGCTGACATATATATGATGATGATCTTGGATGCATGTAAACCTGCTGTAGGAGATCCGAAAACAAAATTAGGAACCTTTAAAACGGCATAATAGGGGCACGTATTATAATGCCACTTTCACAAGATGTAATATGCGTCCCCAGAATGTGTCTGAAGTTTCAGCTCAAAATACCCCACAGATCATTTATTATAGCTTGTCAAATTTGCCCGTTTTTGTGTGTGTCCCTTTAAATGCAAATGAGCTGCTGCTCCCGCCCCCTTTCCAGAAGAGGGCGGAGCTTTAACAGCTCAACAACAACAAAGCTGGAGAATCTCACGCAGCCAAAATGGCGATTTTGTTCAGCCTTACATTGTTCAAACCGGAGTCGACACTGATGGAGAGACTCAGGAAGAAGTTACAACTTTTAGACGTTTCTGAATGGTTAGTGGATAAATTGATGTAGTTGCTGTGGAGTTGATTCAACTCATCCACTAGCATGTGCCGTCATGTTCATCTTTTGTGTTGAATTGACCCTCGTTTGTGAAGCAGTCCGGCGTAAAATGACGGCATGACAACAACACTCTACTACAACAACTATATATATATAGTGTGTGCATATATGCATATATATATATATCTATCTATTAGGGGAGGAAGTTGAACCCAGCACACAAACAACAACATCTGCATCCTCGGACTGCATTAGCGCAGCAGATGTGTGGTGTTTCAGTCTCTATATGAAACTGTTGTTCTTTTCCTCTCTTTGTCCATATCGTCCTCCTGCCCATATGATCGTCTCTCTCTCTCGCGCGTTTCAGGAAATAACAGCCTCTCTCTCTCCCCTCCCCCCCGTTGCATTTCCTCCACCCCCTCTCCGTCGCAGCTGCCAAACCTCACACACACACACACACTCACGTCTGGAGTCTGGGACGGCAGCAGAAGGGACACAAACGCCAGGAAGGGATCCGCATGCAACATTTAGATGCGCGTCCTTCCTTTTTATGGTCTGTTTTGTCCTTGGTTTCTCTCACGGAGATGGACGCAGCCGAGCGCAGGATCGGATTCGGGTTCCTCACCTTATAAGGATCAAACCCAGAAGAGCAGGATCTCCTCCGTGTGGTATTTGCGCGTTCGCGTCTTTCCCGAGCTTTGGAATGTCAGGCTGGAAGCCGGAGTTTGAAGGCTTGAGGCGTGAGTTCAGCGCAGACGGGCCGACGGAGCCGCTGACCCCGAGAAGACCTGAAGCTCGGCTGCCATGGGACGTCCAGGACTGAGAGGAGCGGATCTCCTTTAGTTTGTCTTGAAGTTAACGTGAGGGTTTGTGTGAGTGGCGTTCCTGTCCATGCCTGTCATTACTCTCCAGGTCAAAGGGTAAGTGTGTGCGTTATGATCCTGACACTTATGAAGGGTGTTCTTGAGCTCAGGACGGGCTGAGCATCCTCCGAGTGTCATAAGGATGGCGTTTTAGCTAGAAATCTGCCATATATTGGAACGTTGTTTGAAAACTTGACTGGCAAGATTGTGTCACAGGAGCGAGAATTGTCAGATTTTTGCGCTCATGAATGACGTTTCTCAGAGGATCGGCATTAGTGGAGTACAGTACATATGATGGTCAAGTCATTTTGATTTCTGAGCTTTATGATCATGTGACGCTGATTTATTTGGTCTTATGTGGGATTTCAAAATGCTGGAAAGTATTTGAAAGTATTTGTTACTTGTGTTGTGATGTACGTTTTTAACAGATAAAATATGGAAAGACTGGAAATACTTCATATACTCTCCTCTCGATAGATGGATAGATAGATAGATATAGTTAGACAACTATAGATAGATAGATAGATAGATAAGACAACTATAGATAGATAGATAGATAGATAAGACAACTATAGATAGATAGATATAGTTAGACAACTATAGATAGATAGATATAGTTAGACAACTATAGATAGATAGATAGATAGTTAGACAACTATAGATAGATAGATAGATAGATAAGACAACTATAGATAGATAGATAGATAGATAAGACAACTATAGATAGATAGATATAGTTAGACAACTATAGATAGATAGATAGATAGATAAGACAACTATAGATAGATAGATAGATAGATAGACAACTATAGATAGATAGATAGATAGATAGACAACTATAGATAGATAGATAGATAGATAGACAACTATAGATAGATAGATAGATAGACAACTATAGATAGATAGATAGATAGTTTTTATTAATATTTTGAAGTAGGCTTTTTTATTTTTCATTTGTTTTACTCATGTATTTATTTTATTTTTGTATTTTTTGTATTATATATATATATACATATATAATAAATATAAATAAATAAAAATTAAAAATATATATTGCAATTTAGGCGTAAATAGTTTTATTTCAGTATTATATTTATAATATTTATATTTTCTTTTATTTCAATTTTATTAAATTAACCAAAATGTTTTTCAGTTTTAGTTTTATTTCTTACTTTAGTTTAGTTCATTTATTTTTATTTTATTTTTATTTATTTCCATTTTATTTAATTTAAGTACTTCAAATCAAACTTATTTCAGTAAATTACCAAGGCAACATTTCTTATTTTCGTTTAAGTTTTTCATCTAATATGTTATTTTTATTTTATTTTATTTTATTTTATTTTATTTTATTTTATTTTATTTTATTTTATTTTATTTTATTTTATTTTATTTTATTTTATTTTATTTTATTTTATTACTTTTTATTTTTACTTTTTACTTTTTATTTTATTTATTTTTTATTATATTTTTACTTTTTTATTTTTTACTAATTAACCAAAAATATTTTTGGTTTTCATTTCAGTTAAATAGGCAATAATTTATGTAATTTTTTTATTTTATTTGCAACAGTTGAATTTGTATTTTTGCTGCAAAATTTCACAGTGTGCACTTTGAGTGCCCTTGGCAGTAAGTAGGGCATACTGATGCTCTCTTTCACGCGTGATTGGCTCAGTGTTTCACTCTTCATCTGTTTGCATGATTTGTAGTTTGAGGCGTTTAAAGCAGATTCTTCGGCTGTATTTAATGAAGATGGACAGCTGATGTATTTCTGCTGCGGATCGAGGATGTTGTCGTCTCTTATCAGGTGCCAGAAGCTTTCAGACATCCAGAGGAACGTCTGTGGCGTGTGTCACTCGCTCATATTTCTCATACGTGACCTTTCTGTCACTTCCTTTCTGCAGGTGAACAGGCCGTGTCCTTCATAAAGGCTGTTTGTCTGCGATCTGATCCTTGTTTCAACAGTCTCTCCGCTCCTGCTCTTCAGAAAGGGCTTGTGATTCTTTCTCTCACGTTCACTATTGTGTGCGCTTTCATCTGTAGCCAAACAGAGTGACAAATGAGCCGCGTCCCACCCTTCCTGGTCACCTGACGGGCGTTTGTGGCACTCAGACCCTGTTCGAGGTCCTCTGCACTGCTTCTCTTTCGGCGGCCATTTAACCTGTCGAGGCCTGAGCAAATATGCCCCCACAGCCCCTTCATCTGACCTTTGACCCTGACCCCAATCATTTTCTCCAGCCGCCAGGAGAGCTGATTATGTCGTGTTATCTCGCTTTTTAGCAGCCAATCAGGAGCTGCTGATCTAGAAGCGACAGGATGATTGTGTCATTATGGATTCTTCAGAAAAACCTGAGGTGGTTTTGGGAACAAATTCAACCTGCTTTATTTATTTATTTTACTTGAATATAATTAACTATATGAAATATGTGTATATATAAATGCTAATTGTATTTGTTAGGGCTGTCAGTTCACTTATCTCTTAAATATTTTTAAAAATATTTTTTGACACAATTACGTTATTATTATTATTATTATTATTATATTTCTGTCTAAAGACTGATCAGAAATCATGAGATATATTAATTTTATATTCTACAGCCATCCCTATTGTATTTTTAACAGCAAGATGTAAAAAAACTAAATATTTATATAAAATAATAAATATTTAATTTATATATATTTTTATTTCTTTATAATTTTTATTTTTCTTACACGGTATACATGATATAGTATTTATTTTAAATAATTATAAACAAATTATAAATGTAAAATATATAAAATATATTTAATTATACATATGTATGTAGGTATTTATACATGCAAAATGTATTTTTTAAGGCTGTCAAAGTTCACTTACATTTTAAACAATATTTTTTATTTAGCACAATTACATTATTATTATAATAATAATTATTATTATTATTTTATATTTATTTCTAAAGTTTTGTCAGAAATCATAATATTATTTAATTTTATATTCTATTGACGAACCCTTTTTTTAACAAATATTTTTTATTATTTTATAATATTTTTTTATCATAAAAATCAAACACATCCAAATGATATTTTTTTTATTTGTTTATTCATTCTGTTTGAGTAA
>VTFQ01000682.1:365000-445846 GCA_036281575.1 Ancherythroculter nigrocauda
TTGAGAACCTGCGTGGACGCTTTCGGCAGGAGAAGATTTACACCTACGTCGGTGGGATCCTGATCGTCGTCAATCCCTTCAAGTTCCTGCCCATTTACAACCCGAAATACGTCAAAATGTACGATAAGCATCAGCTAGGGAAGCTGGAGCCGCACATTTACGCGGTGGCGGATGCGGCGTATCACGCGATGCTCCAGAGGAAGAAGAACCAGTGCATCGTGATCTCTGGAGAGAGCGGGTCAGGAAAGACCCAGAGCACCAACTTCCTGATCCATCACCTGACGGCGCTCAGCCAGAAGGGCTTCGCCAGCGGCGTGGAGCAGATCATACTCGGAGCCGGACCGGTTCTGGAGGTAAGGACTTTAATCTTGATTACGGATGATTCTGATCTGTGAATCCCCGTTTTATACTCTCTGCTAATAGTGGATTGGAGTGGAATGAGTGAGGTGAAATGACAAGAAAGTCTGGTAAGCGATTGAGGTGTTTTGTTGTTGGAAGTAATAGTCTTCATTTACTCCCGTCATCAGAGCCGCTGAAGACGTAGTGGATTAGTTTTGTTTTTGAAGGGAATGCACCCCCATATACTTAAATTAATTTATGTCTGTGGAAATCATTGTACAAAGGGACAATGCAAAACAGGTTTTGCTAAAAAGTTGTTACTTAAGGATGGATCAGTACCAACTGTTCATGATCCAGCTTATAGTATCCGGAGCGATACTGGTTTTGGCCATCATTCGGATGGAGTCTACTTCAACAGGCTTGTACTAATAGTGGATAAAAGGAAGATGACAACATAAGTTATAACCGTAATTAAACTGAACTGTACCTGTTCTGTCTCCATGCAGCATTTTCTGGCTCTGTAGGCATCATTGTCCGACTCCGGTTCGAACTGAACGCCGCTACTGACCTTTCCTGACATTTTCAGTGCTTGAGATTGTCCTGTTTTGTTGTTGTCGCTATGCAGGAGTATGAGCTCTTAAGCTCCACCCTCTTATTAAAAGGGGGTGGGGAGCAGCAGCTCATTTGCATTTAAAGGGACACACAAAAAAAGCTTGTTTTTGTGTCACCCCCAAAAAGTGGCAATTTTAACATGCTTATAAAAAAGATCTGTTGGGTATTTTCGATCAGTACCAACTGTTCATGATCCAGCTTACAGTATCGGAGCAATATTGGTTTTGGCCATCATTCGGACACAGTCCAGTACAACAGGCTTGTAATAATAGTGGATAAAAGCAAGATGACAACATAAGTTATAAATGTAATTAAACTAAACTATACCTGTTCTGTCTCCATGCAGCATATATTTTCTGGCTCTGTAGGCATCATTGTCCGACTCCGGTTCGAACTGAACGCCGCTTCATTAATTAAACCTTTCCTGACATTTTCAGTGCTTGAGATTGTCCTGTTTTGTTGTTGGCAGTATGCTGGAGCTCTTAAGCCCCGCCCTCTTCTTGAAAGGGGGGCGGGGAGCACCTGCTCATTTGCATTTAAAGGGACACACAAAAACAGCTCGTTTTGTGTCACCCCCAAAATTAGCAATTTTAACATACTGTAAATAAATGATCTTTGGGGTATTTTGAGCTGAAACTTCACATTCACAATTTAGAGACTTAAATTACATCTTGTAAAAAGTGGCATAATAGTTCCCCTTTAATTACTTTTCCATTGGGAAAAAAGTAAAGTAAGGAATTACTTTTCAATTTTGTCATTTAATTAGTTACTTCTGATGTAATCTATAGTCTAAATACTGTATAGACTATAGAACAATTATATATAATAGTGGATTTAACATCATAATTTAATGTCTAATGTAAAATATGTATGTATGTTTTTAATGAAACCTTCTCCCTTTAAATACTTTGGTCAGTTCAAGAATAATTAATGCAATTTTATATTATTTATTTGAAAGAAATAAAAGAGCGGTTTCATGTCTATCCTTGTCGAGGTTGATATGGGATTTAGAAAGTAATTAATAAGTAATTCAATACTTTTCAAGAGGGTAATTAGCACATTAATCTAATTATGCTGTTGAAGATGTAATTGACCGTTGCTATATCTGACAAGCCTTGCCGTTCTCACACAGTGAAAAATACATTGTGGAGTAAAGAGGACATTGACAACGTATCGACAGACAAGACAGAGCAGGTTACTTTTGATATGAAACAAAGTCTCAAATTTCAAATTTTGTAATTTTTAAAGAAATTTAAACAATAAATAACATTTTGTGGCTCTGTAATGTGTCGTGACAGATCACTGTAGCGCCTCAGATCAAGTGGCTCGTGAACCGATCGTCTATTCTTAGTAGTTAATTTATATCATCAAATAAATATGAATGAACCATATTTCATCCCCAGAAAGAGGTCAGTACAAATCATTTTTCAAGTTCAAGTCCACCAACGTTAATCTACTAACTCCCCTGACTGGGAGTTAAATGGCGTCCCCAAAATGGCGTTATGATTGGTGAGATCACCTGTCAATCAAACCCAGTGAAGGGTCAAAGCTAGTAATTAATTACTTTTTTAGATTAATTTACTCAACACTGTTTTAATGACCCTGTAAGTTCGATTAAACCATCAAAATAAATGAAATGAGGAAAATATTTGATCTTTTTAAAAATATTTTAAATATGAGGGAAGAACAAAACACTAAACTTGGTTAATGTATTTATCTGACAATATTTTACAAAATTATTACTACAGCTACAGGTTTTATTTTACTATGCAAAAACTGCATAGAAAAACAAAAAAAGCTCATAGGAAAAAGCAAACATTACAACATTACATTATTTTTTTTCCAGTGAAATTCTCACAAACATATTGTGAATATTCAATAAAGATTCTACGTGCCTGAAAGTGTTTGTCCCGTTTTGGCTGATTTGCACAGAAACTGTATTTGCTTGTCTTACCCTGAAATTCAACTCGCCCCGGTGATCCATCAAACGTCTTGTTTTGGTTTTCGTCCCTTCTCTGGTGTCGTGGCTTCACTCTCTTCAGCCTGAGGGTGATAATGACACACTATCATCTGCCTCCCTCTGATTATGGCACTTTCTCACTGTGAAAACTGACACTTGTGCAGAATTCGCTCCATGTACTGTATCTAAACGCACAAACCCTGAGAATGAGCGTCACTGAACTGAACGCCACAGAGTTTGAATCTAAAGTCAGTGTTAGATTGGGCTGAACGTGTCTGAATAGCCTCTCAACAGAGTGACATCCACAGTAAACCTGTCTGCCATTGTTTAGACAGACTAGTGTGTTTTGTGCAAAATGTTCCTCGTTCAAGTGTGCTTGTACGAAACGCAGAAGTGTTTGTTGGATCCTTCTGTTTGCAAAGAGTAAAAATGACTCTGCGTCTGTGTTTATGGACCATGTCGCTTCCACCACGGAAATAGAAACATTCGCTCTTCGTTCAGTTATGACAACTATTTCTGCACACAGATGGGAACAGTTTTGTTTGTGTGTGTGATGTCACACTATGTGTGTGTGTGTGAGTATGTGTGATATTTTAACACACCAGACGGACATTGTAACTTGGATTCTTCTTGACTTGCCAATAGCGGACGGTATTTGTCAGACACGCATGTCGACAGTGACAATCTCAGATTTAACACAGATACGGTGTGTTTTGCTCACACACATTATATACATAACATTTACACTAACATGTGTGGGTTTAGTGTATATAATAAGCAAAAAATTACCATAGTAACTAGTTTTTGGAAGAAAAAAAAATGCCATAGTTACTGCAGCAAAAAGGCAAGCTTAGTATCAGTGTTGTTTTAGTAGTTGGTGTTGGTGTTGAAAACGAATGTAGTTATCGTTATCGTTCTTGGTGTGAACGTTAATGTAGATGTCGTTATCGTTCTTGGTGCGAACGCTAATGTAGTTGTCGTTATCGTTCTTGGTGCGAACGCTAATGTAGTTGTTATTGTTCTTGGTGAGAACGCTAGCGTAGTTGTCGTTATCGTTCTTGGTGCGAACGCTAATGTAGTTGTCGTTATCGTTCTTGGTGAGAACGCTAACGTAGTTGTCGTTATCGTTCTTGGTGCGAACGCTAATGTAGTTGTTATCGTTCTTGGTGAGAACGCTAACGTAGATGTCGTTATCGTTCTTGGTGAGAACGCTAAAGTAGTTGTCATTATCGTTCTTGGTGCGAACGCTAATGTAGTTGTCGTTATCGTTCTTGGTGCAAACGCTAATGTAGTTGTTGTTATCGTTCTTGGTGCGAACGCTAACGTAGATGTCGTTATCGTTCTTGGTGAGAACGCTAACATAGTTGTCATTATCGTTCTTGGTGAGAACGCTAATTTAGATGTCGTTATTGTTATTTGTGTGAACGCTAATGTAGTTGTCGTTATCGTTCTCGGTGTGGACGCTAATATAGTTGACGTTATCGTTCTTGGTGCGAACGCTAATGTAGTTGTCGTTATCGTTCTTTGTGTGGACACTAATATAGTTATCGTTCTCGGTGTGGACGCTAATATAGTTATTGTTCTTGGTGTGAACGTTAATGTAGTTGTCGTTATCATTCTTGGTGCGAATGCTAATATAGTTATCGTTCTCTGTGTGGACGCTAATATAGTTGCCATTATCGTTCTTGGTGCGAACGCTAATATAGTTATCGTTCTCGGTGTGGACACTAATATAGTTGCCGTTATCGTTCTTGGTGTGATGCTAATATAGTTGTTGTTATTGTTCTTGGTGTGAACGCTAATGTAGTTGTCGTTATCGTTCTCGGTGTGGACGCTAATATAGTTGTTGTTATCGTTCTCGGTGTGGACTCTAATATAGTTGTCGTTATCGTTCTTGGTGCGAACACTAATGTAGTTGTCGTTATCATTCTTGGTGTGGACGCTAATATAGTTGTCGTTATCGTTCTTGGTGCGAACGCTAATGTAGTTGTCGTTATCGTTCTCGGTGTGGACGCTAATGTAGTTGTCGTTATCGTTCTTGGTGCGAACGCTAATGTAGTTGTCGTTATCATTCACGGTGTGAACGCTAATGTAGTTGTCGTTATCGTTCTCGGTGTGGACGCTAATATCGCTATCGTTCTTGGTGTGATGGCTAATGTAGTTGTCTTTATCGTTCTCGGTGTGGACGCTAATATAGTTGTTGTTATCGTTCTTGGTGCGAACGCTAATGTAGTTGTCGTTATCATTCACGGTGTGAACGCTAATGTAGTTGTCGTTATCATTCTCGGTGTGGACGCTAATATCGCTATCGTTCTTGGTGTGATGGCTAATGTAGTTGTCTTTATCGTTCTCGGTGTGGACGCTAATATAGTTGTTGTTATCGTTCTTGGTGCGAACGCTAATGTAGTTGTCGTTATCGCTCACGGTGTGGACGCTAATATAGTTGTCGTTATCGTTCTCGCTGTGGACGCTAATATAGTTGTCGTTATCGTTCTTGGTGCGAACACTAATGTAGTTGTCGTTATCGTTCTCGGTGTGGACGCTAATATAGTTGTTATTGTTCTTGGTGTGAACGCTAATGTAGTTGTCTTTATCGTTCTCGGTGTGGACGCTAATATAGTTGTCGTTATCGTTCTTGGTGCGAACGCTAATGTAGTTGTCGTTATCGTTCACGGTGTGGACGCTAATATAGTTGTCGTTATCGTTCTTGGTGCGAACGCTAATGTAGTTGTCGTTATCATTCACGGTGTGAACGCTAATGTAGTTGTCGTTATCGTTCTCAGTGTGGACGTTAATATCGCTATCGTTCTTGGTGTGAACGCTAATGTAGTTGTCGTTATCGTTCTCGGTGTGGACGCTAATATAGTTGTTGTTATTGTTCTTGGTGTGAACGCTAATGTAGTTGTCGTTATCGTTCTTGGTGCGAACGCTAATGTAGTTGTCGTTATCGTTCACGGTGTGGACGCTAATATAGTTGTCGTTATCGTTCTTGGTGCGAACGCTAATGTAGTTGTCGTTATCATTCACGGTGTGAACGCTAATGTAGTTGTCGTTATCGTTCTCGGTGTGGACGTTAATATCGCTATCGTTCTTGGTGTGAACGCTAATGTAGTTGTCGTTATTGTTCTCGGTGTGGACGCTAATATAGTTGTCGTTATCGTTCTTGGTGCGAACACTAATGTAGTTGTCGTTATCGTTCACGGTGTGGACGCTAATATAGTTGTCGTTATCGTTCTTGGTGCGAACGCTAATGTAGTTGTCGTTATCATTCACGGTGTGAACGCTAATGTAGTTGTCGTTATCGTTCTCGGTGTGGACGCTAATATAGTTGTCGTTATCGTTCTCGGTGTGGACGCTAATATAGTTGTCGTTATCGTTCTTGGTGCGAACACTAATGTAGTTGTCGTTATCGTTCACGGTGTGGACGCTAATGTAGTTGTCGTTATCGTTCTCGGTGTGGACGCTAATGTAGTTGTCGTTATCGTTCTCGGTGTGAACGCTAATGTAGTTGTCGTTATCGTTCACGGTGTGGACGCTACTGTAGTTGTCGTTATCGTTCTCTGTGTGGACGCTAATATAGTTGTCGTTATCGTTCTCGGTGTGAACGCTAGTGTAGTTGTCGTTATCATTCTTGGTGTGGACGTTAATATAGTTATCGTTATATTTATTGTTCATGACATGAACAGGCTTTCACTCCATTTCTCCAGGAGCTAGAAAGCAGCATGATGTCATCGTTATTAAGCTGATTAGCAGAGTTAATGTAAAGAGCGTGTTAATGTAAAGAGCGTGTTAATGTACGCTCTCCAAGCGTTTCTGATGTTGGGTCGACCTGACGCGTGCACTGACACTTCACTCATGAGAGGACAATGTGCCTGCAGACACACCTCTCACACAGTCCACGTCAGTTTAGATTAACATGCCGTCATATTTTTACCGTCATACGGGGGTGTTAGTCATCCAGTGTGCTAGCTTCAGTAACTCAGGGCTAAAACTCGCGCACACACACACACACACACGCACACACGGCCTGAAATATACTATACGCAAGTATGCATACTCCACACTGCATCTTTCATGCATCTTTGCATTCTGAAAGTGCAGTTAATAACACATTAGCAATATATACAGATGCCTTTTAAAGTTTAGGACGGAGGTTTCTCGCATGAGAATCAGATTTGGCATCTAAAAGATTGATGAAGAAAAAGCTGCTGCACAAAAGAAAAACACGAACACGTTTATCTAAACGAGGACGTTTGTAGTGCTTTAAAGCTCATCATAATGAGACAAACTCGACATTACATCATCATGACAGTGCTTATTTAATTCATCTGATCATTATTTTCCATTAAAGCGCTTTAATACGGGCCACAGGGGCATTAATGATGCTGGTGTGTAATCTGAGATCAGCGCCTGTGTTTACAGGAACATTCGATCAGCTTTTACAGGAATCGTCCTGATCTTTGTCAACCGCAGCTGTTGTTTTGACCTGCGAGTTTGTTAGAATGATTCATTAAAAGAATCGGTTCATTCTGAATCTGATTGCACTGTTTGTGTGAATATTTCCAGAACAGCGCCTGACTTCAGTGTTTTCAGCTCTTGTTAATGTAAATCTTGTTTTTTGGATAGTGAGGTGTTGATTTTGAGGGAATGCATGTGGGATTCTCCAGATGTGTATGTGTTAAATCAGGCGGTTAAAACGTTAGCAGTAGCTGAAAGCATCATTAAATGAGCTGAAATGTTTAATAAACGAACACGCACGGGTCGGGGAATGTGCAGACGTTTATAAATGACTCCGCTCCAATTCTGGAAGTTTCAGCAGAGCTCAGCTCGGATTCCTGATATCTTATCAGCCTGTAAGGACGGCTGGATTATGTTTACACAGTTAACTTCTCATCAGAATGCCGTGGACTGTATGCACCGGACTTAACATGATGACATGAGGGTTATTTTTTGGTAATATTGGGGTCATTTTTTGAGGTAACAGGGTATAGTGCCATGTAAATATCATAGTATAAAAGAATAAAATAATTATACAGTTTGACTTGAGCTCATTTTTCTATTACAGGATGTTTGGCCTTTATTTTTAAAAATCACAGATCAGAGTATATATTTTTAATCAGTGCATAGTAATTGATGATAATGCATTTATTTTTTAGTTATTATTATTTACATATTTTGTGGTTTGTTTCCGTGAGGACCTCTGGTCTCTCTGGGGCCGGCAGATGCTTTTAATCCCTCTGTTAACAGAGCCCTCAGGGGCCGTCCTGTCGCTGCTACAGAAATAGAGAGCTCTATATCTCGTTAACAGGTCTATCTGAACCCGCCTGTATGGCCTGTTCACTCATTGGAAAGAAATAAGTGGACTGAAGTGCTGAAGGTCTCCAGCTTCTCAGATGTTTCTCCTGAGAATATGAGCTCAAGCACTTCATCTGAGCTGCTGCTCATTCATCATACAGCTCTGGACTCTTAGAAATGCTGGAGAGAAACAACTGAGAGCTGTAACCTTTGAGCGGTGAGGTCTGTGACTGTATCGAGTCGAGTTTGGCATCTTGTGGTTTAATGTGTGTGAAGACGCTGGTGGATGTTGACGTCTCTGCTCTGCACATTATTTCTAGGTCCCTGCATGTCACGTGTGTGTGTGTGTGTGTGTGTGTGTGTGTGTGTGTGTGTGTGTGTGTGTGTGTGTGTGTGTGTGTTTGTGTGTGTGTGTGTGTGTGTGTGTGTAAAAGCCCATCATAACAGGTTAACATCAAACCACTGTATTGCTGACATGTTTACAGGCTCGAGTCCTGATGCTTGATGGCTTGAAATGTCCTGTAAGACATTCGAAAGCTTGTCACCACCCCGCTGTCCCTGAAGACAGAGGACTGTGATGAATTAGACACCACTCAGAACACCTTAGCAACTCCATAGCAACAGAGTAACCACTCAGAACACCTTAGCAACTGCATAGCAACGCGATAACCACTAAGAACACCTTAGCAACTGCATAGCAACAGAGTAACCACTCAGAACACCTTAGCAACTGCATAGCAACGCGATAACCACTCAGAACACCTTAGCAACTGCATAGCAACAGAGTAACCACTCAGAACACCTTAGCAACTGCATAGCAACGCGATAACCACTAAGAACACCTTAGCAACTGCATAGCAACAGAGTAACCACTCAGAACACCTTAGCAACTGCATAGCAACGCGATAACCACTCAGAACACCTTAGCAACTGCATAGCAACAGAGTAACCACTCAGAACACCTTAGCAACTGCATAGCAACGCGATAACCACTCAGAACACCTTAGCAACTGCATAGCAATGCGATAACCACTCAGAACACCTTAGCAACTCAATAGCAACGCGATAACCACTCAGAACACCTTAGCAACTCCATAGCAACGTGATAATCGCTCAGAACACCTTAGCAACTGCATAGCAACACAATAACTGATAAGAACACCTTTGCAACTACATAGCAACACGATAACCACTCAGAACACCTTAGCAACTCCATAGCAACACGATAACCACTCAGAACACCTTAGCAACTCCATAGCAACGTGATAACCACTCAGAACACCTTAGCAACTCCATAGCAACACATAACCACTCAGAACACCTTAGCAACTCCATAGCAACACGATAACCACTCAGAAGACCTTAGCAACTCCATAGCAACGTGATAACCACTCAGAACACCTTAACAACTGCATAGCAACACAATAACTGCTCAGAACACCTTAGCAACTACATAGCAATGCAATAAGTGCATAGCAACGCAATAACCACCCAGAACACCTTAGAAACTCCATAGCAACACGATAACCACTCAGAACACCTTAGCAACTCCATAGCAACGTGATAACCACTCAGAACACCTTAGCAACTGCATAGCAACACGATAACCACTCAGAACACCTTAACAACTGCATAGCAACACGATAACCGCTCAGAACACCTTAGCAACTCCATAGCAACATGATAACCGCTCAGAACACCTTAGCAACTACATAGCAATGCGATAACAGCTCAGAACACCTTAGCAACTCCATAGCAATGCGATAACAGCTCAGAACACCTTAGCAACTCCATAGCAACATAACCGCTCATAACACTTTTGCAACTACATAGCAATGCAATAACTGCATAGCAACGCAATAACCACTCAGAACACCTTAGCAACTCCATAGCAATGCGATAACCGCTCAGAACACCTTAGCAACTGCATAGCAATGTGATAATCGCTCAGAACACCTTAGCAACTCCATAGCAATGCGATAATTGCTCAGAACACCTTAGCAACTCCATAGCAACGCGATAACTACTCAGAGCACTTTAGCAACTCCATAGCAACATGATAACCGCTTGGAACACCTTAGTAACTCCATAGCAACACAATAACATCTCAGAAGACCATAGCAACTTCATAGCAATGCAATAACCACTCAGAACAACTGCATAGAAACCACACAGAATACCTATGAATCTGCACAGCAACACTGTAAGACCTTGGAACACCTTAGCAACTCCATAGCGACCACCTAGAACACCCTAAAAAACTGCATAGCAGTGCAGTAACCACTCGGAATACCTTAGCAACTCCATAGTGACCACTCCAAACACCCTTAAAATGTCACAGCAACACAATAACACCTCAGAACACCTTAACAACTCCATAACAACCACCTAGAACACTGTAGAAACTGCATAGAAATGGAATAACCACTGAAGACACCCTAGAAACTGCACAGCAATGCAGTAACCACTCAGAACACCCTAGTTACTGGGTGTTAAGAATACCTTAGCAACTCCATAGCAACCACCCTGTACACCCTACAACTGCATAGCAATGCAATAACAACTACTCAGACACCCTAGCAACTGCATAGCAACACATTAACCACCCAGTACTCCCTAGCAACTGCATAGTAACACATTAAACAATCAGAACGCCATAGCAGCTGCATAGCAACCACCCAGAACACCCTAGAAACTACATAGCAATGCAATAACCACTCAGAACACCTTAGCAACTCCATAGTAATCACTCTGAACAACCTACAACTGCATAGCAACCATGCAGAATACCCAGGAAACAGCATAGCAATGCACTAAAACAAATCCGAGCCCATTAGCAACACATGCAGCTGTAACTGCCGCACTCACTCTCACATATTTGTGTTTTGTTGTTGTTCAGATGGTGTGGAGAACATCAGACTTGACTGAACCTGAACACTGTAATCTTGTGTTAGATAAGACGCGTTCCTCTTCACGGTTCCCTCTGGGTTTCAACAGAACATCTGTTATCTGTATCACACCCACATCTCTCTCTCTCTCTCCATCTGCACATGCTGTACGGAGCAGAAGTCAGTATTATTACTGAGCTCTCAGGCACTCAATGGCCTTTTATTTCTGTCTGTCTTTAGCTTCGTCCTGAGTCTCACCGGCTGCAGCGACAGGAAGCTGAAGTCAACAGCACTTCCTGTCTGAGCTCTATTGCTATGCTTTGATTTGAGAGAAAAAAAAACAAACAGGACATTTGCAACACATTTAATTTCCAAAATATTATTATTTTATATTTTATTTATTTTTATAGTTGTTACTTTTATATTTATTTTTTATGTATTATACCTTATTTTTGCTTACTTTTCATATTTTTATTTTATATTTTACATATATTTACATATATTTTATGTATTATTATACTTTATATTTTTGTTACTTTTTATATTTTTATTGCATAGTATTTTATATTTTATTATAGTACTTTTTGTATTGTAATATTATGATTTGTATTCATTTTTATTTTTGTTTTAAATTTTTATATATATATTTTTACTTTTTAAAATAACTTTTATATTGTTTTTATATCTTATGCATTATACCTTGTATTTTTATTACTTTTTTATATTTTGTGTATTATTATTCCTTATATTTTGTTAATTTTGTAGTTTTATTTTAGTGCTTTGTATACATTTTATATTACTTTTTATATTTTTATTGCATAGTACTTATGTTTTATTATATTACTTTTTATATTTTAATATTTTATAATTTGCATTAATTTAAAAATAATTTAGATTTTTATATTTATATTTTATGTATTATACCTTATTTTTTAATATTTTTTATTTTAGTGCTTTGCATATATTTTACATTACTTATATTTTTATTGCATGGTAATTTTAATTTAATATTTTATTACTATATATTTTATTACTTTTTATGTTTTAATATTTTATAATTTGTATTAATTTTTATTTTTTGTTTTTTATATTTATATATATATATATATATATATATATATATATATATATTATATAAAAAATATATTTTTTTATAGTTTATGTATTATACCTTATTTTTTAATATTTTTTGCATACATTTTACATTACTTTATTGCATGGTAATTTTAATATTTTATTATATTACTTTTTATATTTTAATATTTTATATATATATATATATATATATATATATATATATATACTTTTTAAAAATAATTTAGATTTTTATATTTATATTTTATGTATTATACCTTATTTTTTAATATTTTTTTATTTTAGTACTTTGCATATATTTTACAATACTTATATTTTTATTGCATGGTAAATTTAATTTAATATTTTATTACTATATATTATATTACTTTTTATGTTTTAATATTTTATAATTTGTATTTTTATTTTTTGTTATATATATAAAAATATATATTTGTTTATATTTTATGTATTATACCTTATTTTTAATATTTTTTTGCATATATTTTACATTACTTATATTTTTATTGCATGGTAATTTTAATATTTTATTATATTACTTTTTATGTTTTAATATTTTATAATTTGTATTAATTTTTATTTTTGTTTATATATATATATATATATATATATATATATATATATATATATATATATATATATATATATATATATATATATATATATATATATATATATATATATAATTTTAATTTTAATTTTAATTTTAATTTTATTTTATTTTTTAAATAATATTTTAGTCACACATTTCATGTTTTTCATGATGTCACTTCCTCTCATCTGTACTTCGGGGTGTTTGCGTGACTGAAGTCCTCCACAGACGGGTAGTTAAAGTTTGTCAGAAATGATGGATGATGGTTTGGAGCCGGTTCATCTTCTCTGAGCTGAGTCTGTCCGTCAGCAGCTGAACACACAGTGACACGCTACAATCAATACTGCACACTTCAGTACTAAAGGCCCTGGCAGCACACACACACACACACACACACACACACACACACACACACACACACACGCTGCCGTCGTCCCGCTGCGCTTCACCTGGAATCAGGTCGCTCTCTTTGACGGGACCTTCGGGGTCGTGTGGAGTCAGTGTTTCTGCTTCACGCTCACATGAACCTCCACAAAGACAGTGTTTGTTACTCACATCAACACACGGTTACAACATGACTGAACGTTTAAACCTTTTCCAACATATTTGATGCTTAATATTCAGAGCTGTGGACCAATGAGATTTCACAGTGGGCGGAGCTATTCAGAATGACATTAGGAAACATTAGGTTCATCTGGTCAGGACATGATGAAGTGATTGAAATATGGTGATATAATCACCTCTGACACGACTGTCTCAGTTCTCGTCGTTATCGTTGGTCCTGAGGGAGTGTTGAGTGTGTGTTCGAGTTTCATCCGCACAAATGAGATCAGAATTTTTAATGATCTTACAAATTGCTGCGATTGAATGTCATCATCATCATTTGACCACATCTGCAGTGCTCACACACACACACACACACACACACACACACACACACACACACACACTCTCTGACTGTTGTTGAATTTCAGCTCAGTGTTTCTATCCGTCGCTCATTTGGGAATCGTCAGGTCTGTCTGTCGGAGACTCCCGCTAGCGCACAGTCAGTTTCCTGAGTGGATCTGATCCAGATGCTGCCGTCTCGCTCCTCTCATCACATACTGTATAAAAGCCTCGTCTAGTTTGACCTTCGGCTGTTTTAAACTCTGTTTACGACATACTAGACCCTGGACGGATTACTGCGGCTCTTCTGCACTCAGAGACACTTTAATACTGGGATTTAGAGTTTAGACCGGGATTAAATCTCAAGAGGGTTCGTTTACTCTCACGGTTTATCCTTCAGGATCATTTCACTTCACTAACTTGATAAACTTGACTTTCATTTTATGAGCTGAAGAACACAGAGTTCCTGGAATAAAAAGTGCATATTATTCTAAAGAAAATAACATTTTGATTTTCCTGAAAGTTATTCATTTTACAAGATTATGAAAACTAAAGCTAGAATAGTTGTAAAGAAAAGTTATTTTGTTTTATGTTTGTAAAATGTAATGTAAATATTAATTTTTAATATTTTATTTATTGAATACATTATTTAATTTAATAAATATAAGATTTGACTTTTTTATATAAAATGTACATAATTTTATTTCTTTAATTTCTTTATTTTCTTTTATTATTATTATTATTATTATTATTATTATTATTATTATTATTATTTATTTATTTTTTAAACAAATGGGTCCCAATGGGTCCTGGATGACAGGAGTTTTTGTTTTGTTTTGTTTTGTTTTGTTTTGTTTTGTTTTGTTTTATTTTGTTTTATTTTATTTTATTTTATTTTATTTTATTTTATTTTATTTTATTTTATTTTATTTTATTTTATTATTTTATTTTATTTTATTTTATTTTATTTTATTTTTATTTATTTATTTATTTTATTATTTTATTTATATTTTATTCTTTTATTTTAATAAAAAAATATTGCATTTTCTAGTTATTTTATTTTATTTATTTTATTTAATTGTGTTTATAATTTTATACATTATTTTTTCATACATATATTTGTTTTGCCTCAAAAATATTATTTACATTTTTAAATAATTGTAAATATATTTCTAAATATATATTTTTTTAAATATGACAAAAATGTAATATTTAGAATATTTTAATATATTTTTCAAATTATAATTTATCAATATAAATATATATACATTTAAAAATATTATATAAATACTTTAAAACTACATATTAAATGTTTTCAACATTTTTAATATTTTGAATGTTTTAAAAATACATAAAAAATTATTATTATTATTATTATTATTATTATTATTATTATTATTATTATTTAATTACTACATAAACAATATTTTAAATACATTTTTAAATATTTATATTTTAATTTAAGCCATTAGCCATTTTCATGTACCATTATATTAATTTAATTTAATTTAAATATTTATTTTATAATTTTTTTTACATTATTTTTATATACTTTTTTAGTTTAATGTCTATAATTGCTGTGAGGGTCGTTGACTGCCCTGTGCTGATCTGAGGTCAGTATTGTGATGGTGTTCTGACCCGGGTCAGTATAAAGGTGGTCTGTAGCCTGCAGCTGATTGTGTGTGTGTGTGTGTGTGTGTGTGTGTGTGTGTGTGTGTGTGCAGGCGTGGGTCGGATCATGTATCTTCAGTCCTACGCTCTTGCTGTTTAATTAGGCAGCTAACGTGATTATCATGAGTCGCACTGCCTCAGGACACACAGAATAAACAGAATAAACCTGTGGTGTGTGAGACGAGTGTTCAGAGGAGTTTGTGTCGAGTACGGAGGGAAGAGGAGAGTGGGCGGCTAATAAAGAGACGTGGAGAGACGTTGTGACCCGTGACCGCGTAATTAACCAGTCATCATCCGTCCTGTCGTTTAACCAGCGCGGGAGCAGGATCCTCCCTGTCCGGCAGAGAGGGTGTGAAATTGTGCTTCTCTTGTGATGGTGAACAGGAAGTGACAGTGGAAACGGCCCCGGGGTCCTGCTGCAGAGAACTTACTGAGGAATACACTGTCAGATCACATGACCTAAGACGACAATCATTACAGCCTGATTACTTCTCAATTATATTTGAAATAGATATTTATTTTTTAATATATAATTTAAATTGTTTTATTATTTTTTTTTGAATATTTGTATATAAATTAATCTTTATTTATCATATTTATGCATTTATATATAATATAATTATGACATAATTTTAAGTTTTTATTTTTTTAATAATTCATATTTTAATTATATTTTGAATATTATTAAATTAATAATTGTAAATATATTTCTAAATATTTTTAATTATGACTTAATGTAATTTTTTTTAATTTTAATACGTATTTTTAATTATTTTAAACATTTTTAAAAATGTATTTTTTAATATTTTAATCATATTTTGATTATATATTTTTTAATATATAGTTATATTTTAAAATATTTAAATATTTTTAAAGTACATTTCTAATATTTTTTTAATGTTTAATGACATTTGGAATATTTCCATATATATTTTTAATTCTTTTAAATATGTTTAATGATGTCTTTATTTTACTTAATATAGTTATATTAAAAAAAAATATTACATAAATATTTTTAAACTACATTTCTAATATTTTATTAATGTTTAATGATATTTTGAATATTTCCATATATATTTTTAATTATTTTAAATATGTTTAAAAATGTATTTATTATTTTAAATATATTAATGATTTTTTTTTTATTTTACTAAGTATAGTTATATTTAAATATTACATAAATATTTTCAAACTACATTTTAAATATTTTTTTCAATATGTTTGTTTAATGACATTTTGAAATTTTTAATATATATTTTGAATTATTTAAAAAAATGTTTAAATATCTATTTATTATTTTAAATATGTTAATGATATTTTATTTTATTTTATTAAATATAGTTATATTTTAAAATATTATATACATATTTCAAACTACATTTTTTTCCAATATTTTAAAAAATACATCTAAAATATTATTTAAATATATTTTACGTGTTTTTTGTATTTTTAAACATATTAAATATACATCTAAATATTATTATTATTATTATTTAATTACTTGTAATATAATATTTTAAATACATTTTTATATCATTAATATTATTTTAATTTAAGCCATTAGCCATGTTCATGTATCATTCTGTGTACATGTTATTCTGAGGCTCTTCAGAGCGTATCATTGTCCAGAAACATCAAGGTGAAGTGTGTTTGTGAGGTTTGAAACGCAGCCCGGTTCAGTGCGGTGTATCCGGGTGGTCTCAGCGCGCCTCCGGATCTCCTAACACCTCCCAGCGGAGCCGTAGCGCTCGAAGGTTCTGGAGAGTTCAAGCCTGTTTATGATCCCTTCATCATGTTCACACGTTTCTCAGCATTAATCAGACCTGAAGCCTCCCGTCTCACACACACTCGGTCTGTGTTTATTTAAAGCTTCACCCCTCCTGATCGACCCGCTGCCCCGCGTGCGGCCCGTCCCGCGGGGGGAGGGGCTTATGATGTCATAAAGAGGGCAGCTTTAGTACTTCCAAATGTGACGTTTCCTCCAGAGGTTTTTATTTGGTCCAATCACATTTCAGTTCATCTCTACTTCACGTTAGTGCTTAAAAGCTATACGTTTGCATATTTATATAAACATAATATTTATTAAAAGTTTATATCTGCAATAATACACTTTTATTTGTTACTACTTACTGTTGTTCAGCTAATATTGTGTGTATTTTAAAAAAAATTTATTATATATTTTATAAATATTTGTATCTTTAATTAAACATATTTGAAAATATTTTTACATAGATTTAAAAATGTATTTTTAATATTATTGAGATATTATATTTTTAAATGAGTACTAGAATTTAAATATTCTGAGGGGAATATGTTGATTTATTTAAAATATATATTTTTTAATGTTTTAAATATGTTTATATATTTTTAATTGATCTTTTAGGGGGCATTTGTATGTTTATATTAACATATTTATTAAACCCAAGTCATATAGTCTATAAATATATATTTGTTTACTTTTATCAAAAGATTTCATAATAATACACTTTTATTTGTTATTTTTAACTGCTGTTTAGCTAATATATATAAAATATAAATAATAAAATATAATATATATTATATAAAATATAATATATTTCTAAATTATTTTAAATATTCTAAATACATTTAAATATGTACTTTTAAGTATAATTTAATACAATATTTTTTAAAATGAGTGTGAGAATTTAAATATTTTTATATATATGTAGTCAATGTTTAAAGTAATATGTTTTTATCAACATAATATATATAAAATACATTTTTTTGATTTATTTAAAATATATTTTAAAATGTGTTTTAAATATTTATATTATTATTTTATAATATTTTGAATCATCTTTTGAGGAGCATTTGTCTGTTTATATTAGTATATTTATTAAAACTAAGTCATTTCAGAGTTTATACATATTTTTTACTTTTATCAAAAGATACAATAATAATACACAAATATTTATTAATATTATAATAATTATCAATATTTATTATTTACAATAATAATTTATTACTTTTAACTGTTGTTCAGCTATTATAATGTATATTTTAAATAAATCTTTCTAAATTATTTTAAATATTTTTAAATGTTTTAAATAAACATGTATTTTTAAGTATTATTTAAATATCATATTTTTAATGATATTTTGAGGTGCAATTCAATGTTATAAATAAGGCAATTTTTCAAAAAAGGTAAGTAAAAACCTGAAAGCAATATGTAAATGTATGCAGTTGTTTAAATACACTTCTGCTTGTTGTCCAGCTGTTATTATTATTAATAACAGTCAGTTCTCTTGCGTTGAGTTAAACTGGATCAGATGTAGTTTGAGTCACATGACTGAAGCCCGTGGAGAGCGTGTCGGTGAGCGTCTCTCAGGGTCCGTCAGACGTCTGCGGCGCTGACACACGGCCGTGACTGAGAGCGTCTCTCGGCCCGTCCTCACGTCCTGCTCGAGTTATGAGACATGAATCAGTCTGTTCATCATCCAGATGTTGATCTGTAGAATATCTACGTGCTTTTCCTCCGCTATAGTTGTGTTTCTGTTTCTTAATGTGCTTGTGTTTTTCCTCCTCAGGCTTTTGGAAACGCCAAAACAGCCCATAATAATAATTCCAGCCGCTTCGGCAAGTTCATTCAAGTCAACTATCAGGAGAGCGGGACCGTCAGAGGGTGAGACGCTTCTCTGATCAAACATAAACTGTTTCAAGCATTCAAACACACATTAGATTTTACAGATATATTTACTTTTTTAAGCATTTAAATTGTTTTAATAATTATTTTTTAATGTATTTTGTATTTATAGATTTTTAATATATATTTATATTTAAAAATTGTAAACTATTTTATTTTTTTTTCAATACGTTTTTAAATATTATTTAAATATAGTTTATAGTAATTGTAAATATATTTGTAAATATGTATTCATTTTTTTAAATATTTAAAGTTTATTGAATGTATTTATTTTTTAATATATATTTCTATTATATAACTATTTAAAACTATTTTTAAACTAATAATTTTTAACTGTATTTTAAATATCATTTTAAGTGAAGTATTTAAATAATATTTGAATATTTTTAAATATTCAATATACTTTTATATATACTATTGTTTCAAAATATTTCACTTGTTTTTTAAAAATTATTATTATATAACAATATATTTAAAAATTCAGAAAAATAATAAAATGTAATAAATATATACTAAATTTTTTGCACTTACTTTAAAATTATTATTATTATTATAGTTTTTATTTTAATGTATTTACTCAAAATTCAGAAAAAAATATGAACAGATTTGTAAAATATAATACACTATAATAACAAATATATACCAAATATTTATCTTTTTTTTTAATTACTATTATTATTATTTCACTATATTTACTCAGAATATGTTGTACTCATTTTAAAATTATTTTCATTAGAAATATTATTTAAATATAATTAAGTGTTTTTATTTTTTTTTTTAAATATTTACATTTTTAATAATATTTGAATATTTTTTTATTTAAATATATATTTCTATTCATTTGTATTATTTTTAAAAAAAATATTATTTAATGTTTTTAAATGATTTTAAATATTTGAATATGCAGTTATTTTTTAATATTTATATTTTAAACTATTTAAAACTATTTAATAAACTTCTTTCGTTGTACTATATTTAATTATATTTCTAAATATATATATATATATATATATATATATATATATATATATATTAATTTTTTTAAATATTATTTTAAATTCTTTTAAATATGTAATTATTTTTAAAGATTTTATAAATATTTTTAAACTACGTTTTAAATATATTTTAAATACTTTTAATGATATTTAGATTTTTTTAATACATCTAAAATATTTTTTAATTATTAATGAGAGCAAGAGATGCTTTTTTCTGCTCAGAGCTAGTGAACTGCTGTCTAAATAGGGCACTACCTGTGAAGGACATGCGCCCTCATTAGTGACTGATCTGAAGTGCTCTACATAGGCAGAAACCCAAATATGTGCTGCACTTTTATCATTCGTGTTGTTTCTGTGTGAAGTCATTTTAACTTCTACAATAATTGTTTCCACGGTTGATTTCAGAGCGTATGTGGAGAAATATCTTCTGGAAAAATCCCGGCTGGTTTATCAGGAGCACAATGAGAGGCACGTCACGTCACATGACGCATTTATGATTGGTGTGTTGAGATGATTTAAAACACATTCATGTAACTCCTATCGTCTCGCAGGAACTATCACGTGTTTTATTACCTGCTGGCTGGAGCGAGTGAAGAAGAGAGAAAATCATTCCATCTTCTCCAGCCGGAGGAGTATCATTACCTGAACCAGGTACAGCAGATTCATGACTGAAATATGACATCGTATCAGACGCGTCTGTCTTTGTTTGCTGCCACAAGAAGAGAATCGTCCTCTGAGCTGCAGAACATGCCCCATAATCCCCGGCAACACAAAGAGCTGGATGATGCTGAGGCTGTTGCTGGGTGCCGCTGTTGCCATGGTGACAGTCGTCAGCATCCGTAGCAGAGCTGGTCACGTGCAGAAGCACATTTATGACTCCAGTCTATTAACACACACACACACACACACACACACACCTGAATGATTGTGCCAGCTTTGTGCCGAGGATGTGAGGAATATGTGTGTAATATTCGGCATAAATGTTTCTAGAAGGAAATCTGAAGGGGTGTGTGTGTGTGTGTGTGTGTTTCATCTCAAGTGTCTTTACTAGAGGTGTAAAGATGCATCAAACTCGGAATGAAAATTAATTTAGTGTTCGAGCAACATTTCTAGAAAGTTGATATAGTGATGAAACATATTATACAGTTTAATGATAAATAATATGTACACAAAATATTTTACTATTTTAAATTATTTTACAATTATTACAATTATTTAAAAATTTATTATAATTATTTCATTATTATTATTATATAATCAATATATTTACTCTAAATATTTTATACTTATTTTAAAATTGTTGTATTAATATTTATTATTATTATTTCAGTATATTTACTCAAAATTCAGAAAAATATAATTAAAAAATCTACTAAAAAAGTACTTTTTTACAATTTTATTATTTCATTATAATATAATAATCAATATATTTGCTCAAAATATTTGACACTTATTTTAAAATTGTTGTATTATTATTATTATTATTATTATTATTTCAATATATTTATTCAAAATTCAGAAAAAAGTCAAATCAAATTTAATACAAATTAATAACAAATAATATATAAAAAAAAATCACTTTTTTTACAATTACTCTTATTTCATTATAATATTATAATCAATATATTTATTCAAAATAGTTTACACTTATTTTAAATGTTTTAGTATTATTATATCAATATATTTAAAAAATCAGAAAAAATATTGACAGATTTGCTAAAAGATATAATAAAATGTAATAACAAATAATATATACTAAAATTTTGCACTCACTAATTTTAAAATTATTATTTTTATAATGTATTTACTCAAAATTCAGAAAAAAATATTCACAGATTTGCTTAAAAAATATAATACAATGTGTACAATATATAGCGTTTTTTTAGAACTACTATTATTATTTAAATATATCTACTCAAATATTTTGTATTTATATTAAAATGATTTTTATTAGTAATATTATTTTAATATATTTACTCAAAATTCAGAAAAAAATATTGGCAGATTTGCTAAAAAATAATACAATATAATAAACATTAAAAAGTACTATTATTATTTCAATATATTTACTCAAAATATTTTTACTTATTTTAAAATTGTTATTATTATTAATAATATATTTTTAATATATTTACTCAAAAATCAGAAAAAATATGGACAGATTTGCTGAAAAAATACAATTTAATGATAACAAAATGTTATACTTATTTTAAAATTAGTAGTAGTTAGTAGTATTACTATTATTATTTAATAAATTCAGAAAGACTGTTGACATATTTACAATTGTTTTTTTACAAATAAATTATTTATCATATTTAATGATAAAAAAACAATAGTTACGCTTATTATTATTAAAATATATTTACTCAAAATTCAAAATCATTGACTGATTTATTTTCCTTCAATGTTTAACAGTCACACAATACTGTTAGAAAATAAAACTAATATTTTCTTTCAGTTGTTTTAGCATTTCAAACTCAAACTATTTCATGCATCTTTCTTTACAATAAAGACACTTTGATATTTAATCTATTGATCAGATCATGAGCAGATTCAGTTTAATAAAGTGTTGTAATCAAATCTCTTTTGGAGTGAGAGTGTTTACACCTGGGTCCAGTAACTGCACGTTTCATTGATTGTGTGTCTAACATTCGTGTGTGTGTGTGTGTGTGTGTGACAGATGACCCTGTCTGCCGCTCCTAACCGTCTGTCTGCCTTCCAGATAACAAAGACAGTCCACAGACAGCACTGGGGGAATTACTATGAGACGGAGCTGGTCAGTACCGAGTGTGTGTGTGTGTGTGTGTGTGTGTGTGTGTGTTTCTTCACATCTTCATTTGTTTTATTTGTGTCGGTGTCTCTCTGTGTTCTGGTAAACGACCAAACCTGATTAGCAGCATTTAATAAAGCGTTTAATGGAGGACAGTCGCTTTGAGACGGCTCGTTTACTCGTGGATCTTGAACTGAGACACACAGTGTCTGGATTTCAACACAATTTGCTGCTTGCTTTTTTATTTTAATTCTATTTAATTTTATTTATTTGTTTTATATTTTATCTTATTGTTTTTTATTTTACTTTATTTAATTTTTTTCACTACTTTATTTTTTATTTTATTTAATTGTTTTATTTTTTATTTTATCTTATTTATTTTTTTATTTCACTATTTTATTTAATTTTTTTTCTAATTTAGTTTTTTATTTTTGTTTTTATTTTTCATCAAGAGCTTGATGGATTTTTTTATTTTTATTTATTTATTTTGTTTGTGGGTTTTGTGTGTCTGTGTTGCTTCAGTGTGCAGTTTTACTCCATCGTAAGCAGTCAGGTTGGTAATATTTAAAATTTATTTATTTGTCCTCGTAGTGTTTCATATATTTATTTGTTTGAATTGATATTTGTCTGCACACATTTTAACAAAAACCTTCAAAGTTTAATTTGCTGCTTAATTTATTTTTTCTTTTATTTTTTTTAACTTTTTGCTTTTTTTATTATTTTATTTTTGTTTATTTATGATTTATATTTGTTTTAATTTATTTTTATCTTTATTTTACTATTTTATATTATGTTTTCTTTTTATATTTTTTATTTTATTTTTTTCTTTTAATTTATTTATATATTTTTTTTTTTATTTTAGTTTATTTTTGATTGGATTTTATTTATTTATTTATTTATTTATTACTTTAGTTTATTTTATTGTATTTTATTTATTTTATCATTTCTTTTCTAGTTTTATGTTTTTACTATTATTATTATTTTTTATTTTATTTTGTTTTACTATTTTATATTAGTTTTTATTTTTCTTCATTTTATTTTTAATTTTTTTGTTTGTTTATTTTATTTCAGTTTAATTTATTGTATTTTATTTTTCATTTTCATTTTATTTTACTTTATTTAATTTTTAGTTTTTATTCTATTTTTCTGTTTTATGTTATTTATTTATTTACTTTTTTTATAGTAGTTGTCACCAGAGAAACCTTGCTGATTTTTCAGTTTTTTTTGCTTTTAATTAGTTTTCTACATCATCAGTGTCAAAAGCAGTCATTCGTGCTCCTCTTCGGCTCTTTAAACCGGTTTAATCCGGATCAACACTGGAGCTGATTTGACTGTCACAGATTGATCGTGAGAAAACGCCTCAGAAATCCTGAGATCCGCGTCTTAAAACAATCCGCCAACACAAAACGCTCATCTGAGACAGACACGATTTGTAATGATCCAGAGACGTGTAGCTTGCTCAGGGCTGTTATTGGGGTCAACAGGAAGTCCTGTCTCTCTCACCGCCTCACTTCCTCTGCATACTTGTGTTTCAGACCCTCCTCACAGAGCTGCGGCTTTCCTTTTAATTGAACTGCTCAGTGTGTCTGATAATGTTTATTTTATTCAAGCCTCAGTTTTAGTGTGGTATCTGTCATTAACGCTCAGATTGTTGTTTGGCGCAGGACTGTTTCACGGTGGAAGGAGAGGATCTGAAGCATGACTTCGAGCGGCTCCAGCTGGCCATGGAGATGGTGGGATTCCTCCCGGCCACCAGAAAACAGTGAGTTTAACTCTGCCTGTCAATCATTCTGTGCATTCAGCTCTGCTGGCATCGGATTGGCTGGTTTCGCATCACATGCTGTTGTGAGTTTCTGCCGTCTTTATTGTGACGTTTGACTCATTCAGAGATGTGTTGGTCTCCGCAGAATCTTCTCTTTACTGTCTGCGATCCTTCACCTGGGGAATATCCGGTACAAGAAGAAGACGTACCGGGACGACTCCATTGACATCTGCAACCCGGAGGTGCTTCCTATCGTCTCCGAACTCCTGGAGGTCAGTCCGTACAAACCCCTCATGACGAGTTATCCGGCTGCGAAGTGTACGACATGATCCTGCTGGTCATGTGGTTTCTGTTGTTGTTGTGTTGTAGCTCCTCCCACATAGATGACATATCAAATGTTTAAACTGAGAAAATGTATCATTTTAAGGGAAAAATAAGTTGATTTTAAATTTCATGGCATCAACACATCTCAAAAAAGTTGGGACAAGGCCATGTTTACCACTGTGTGGCATCCCCTCTTCTTTTTATAACAGTCTGCAAACGTCTGGGGACTGAGGAGACAAGTTGCTCAAGTTTAAGAATAGGAATGTTGTCCCATTCTTGTCTAATACAGGCTTCTAGTTGCTCAACTGTCTTAGGTCTTCTTTGTCACATCTTCCTCTTTATGATGCGCCAGATGTTTTCTATGGGTGAAAGATCTGGACTGCAGGCTGGCCATTCCAGTACCCGGATCCTTCTTCTACGCAGCCATGATGTTGTAATTGATGCAGTGTGTGGTCTGGCATTGTCATGTTGGAAAATGCAAGGTCTTCCATGAAAGAGACGATGTCTGGATGGGAGCATATGTTAGAACTTGGATATACCTTTCAGCATTGATGGTGCCTTTCCAGATGTGTAAGCTGCCCATGCCACACGCACTCATGCAACCCCATACCATCAGAGATGCAGGCTTCTGAACTGAGCGCTGATAACAACTTGGGTTGTCCTTGTCCTCTTTAGTCCGGATGACATGGCATCCCAGTTTTCCAAAAAGAACTTCAAATTTTGATTCGTCTGACCACAGAACAGTTTTCCACTTTGCCACAGTCCATTTTAAATGAGCCTTGGCCCAGAGAAAATGCCTGCGCTTCTGGATCATGTTTAGATATGGCTTGGTTTAGATATGATAGAGTTTTAGCCGGCAACGGCGAATGGCACGGTGGATTGTGTTCACCGACAATGTTTTCTGGAAGTATTCCTGAGCCCATGTTGTGATTTCCATTACAGTAGCATTCCTGTATGTGATGCAGTGCCGTCTAAGGGCCCGAAGATCACGGGCATCCAGTATGGTTTTCCGGCCTTGACCCTTACGCACAGAGATTGTTCCAGATTCTCTGAATCTTTGGATGATATTATGCACTGTAGATGATGATAACTTCAAACTCTTTGCAATTTTTCTCTGAGAAACTCCTTTCTGATATTGCTCCACTATTTTTGGCCGCAGCATTGGGGGAATTGGTGATCCTCTGCCCATCTTGACTTCTGAGAGACACTGCCACTCTGAGACGCTCTTTTTATACTCAGTCATGTTGCCAATTGACCTAATAAGTTGCAAATTGGTCCTCCAGCTGTTCCTTATATGTACATTTAACTTTTCCGGCCTCTTATTGCTACCTGTCCCAACTTTTTTGGAATGTGTAGCTCTCATGAAATCCAAAATGAGCCAATATTTGGCATGACATTTCAAAATGTCTCACTTTCAACATTTGATATGTTATCTATATTCTATTGTGAATAAAATATAAGTTTATGAGATTTGTAAATTATTGCATTCCCTTTTTATTCACAATTTGTACAGTGTCCCAACTTTTTTGGAATCGGGTTTGTACTATTAGTGTTTATAAATATTTTAAATTAGCTTTTATTTTTATATTTTCAGTTTTTATTTTTAAGTTTGTAATTTTGTTATGGGCTTATGTCCGTTTTATTATTTAAAAAAAAAAAAATAATTAGCTTTAATTAATTTTTCATAGATTTATTTCAGTTTTAGTTTTAGTAATTTTAGTATTTCAACTTAAACTATTTATTTCAGTTAGTTGCTATGGCAACATTAATTTTTTCTTTTAAGTTTTTATCTAATATTTTATTATTTTATTTTATTTTAAACTGCTGTGTGTTGATGAACTCCGTGTGTTGATGGTCGTCCAACATCTTACTGTTTGAACACATTTCACGATAACAGCTTTGATTTACTTTGGCTGCACGAGCCCTTTCCTGAAGTTGAGTTTATTGACAAGGTTTTTCTACTTTATGAGCTTTAGTTTCCTCGTTTGTATTTTCTTTTTACAGTGTTTTAGTCTTTTATAATACTAATATTGGTGGAAAGGGTTTTGCCCACCACAGAGAACACTAATACACACACACAAAGCACTAAAACACACGAGTCTGTGATTTAATAGCATAAAATGGACGTTTATATGAATTCGAGGGTTTAATAAGGAAACACTTGCACGCTAAGGAAAGCAAACGTGTCTGTTTTTCATGAAATTTCCCAGTGTTTATGCTGTACATCCCAACATTTTATTCACATGCTGTCCAAACACAGATTGATTTGCAGAGTAAAACGGTTTTTGAGTAGCTGTAGCTGCAAAACTGTGCATAAGCGTCTGAATTAGTAATAGATGTGTGCAGTTCTCATGGTTTGTTTTGATGCCCAGGTGAAGGAGGAGATGCTTTTCGAGGCTCTGACGACACGAAAGACTGTGACGGTGGGAGAGAGACTGATTGTGCCGTACAAACTAGCAGAGGTGAGAATATAAACCCTCGAGACTGACGTTATAAACCTCACACACCTAAGTTTGGTGGTTTTGGGGGGTTTGTGGTCTGTTTTTCCTGTGAGCTGTTTCTTCTCGAATCCTCGTTCATCTTCTTACAGTGTCATTATGCATCATTATCTCTTCCACCCACACAAGAAACTCATTTTCCACTTTTCCAGGACAAACTCAACCAGACCCGGCTTTAACCTTTACTTGTGCTTTCACATTATGAATTCATCATGCACTTCTGTATAAAAAGTGTATATAAATATATGACAATATATATAAATATGTATATAAACAAGATAAATAAATAAGCTATAATTAAATAATATATTTATTGATTTACTTATTTATTACTTTTTGTTTTTAGACTACAGAAAACATAAATATACAAAATATTTTTAAACATTATACAACTTAGAAGAGTTTAACAATTATTTATTTTCATTTTTGTTTTATTTATTTATATTTTTATTTTATTTTATTATTTTATTTTCACTGCCATGTGTGTTGATAAACTTCATCTGTTGAGGGTCATCTAATGCTTTATTTTTATTATTTTTTAAATATATTTTATTTATTATGAAATATATTTTATTTATTTTATTTTATTTTTTTATTCATATTTTTTTATTTTATTTTATTTAAACTGCCGTGTGTTGATAAATTGTGTCTGTTGAAGGTCATCTAATGCTTTATTTTTATTATTATTTTTTTTAAATATATTTTATTTTATTTTGTTTTTTTTTATTTTGTTTTATTTTATTTATTTTATATTTATTCATATATTTATTTTAATTTATTTTAAATGCCCTGTGTGTTGATAAACTTCATCTGTTGAGTGTCATCCAATGCTTTATTTTTATTATTTTATTAAAATATATATATTTTTTATTTTATTTGTTTATTTATTTACTTTACTTTCTGTAATTTTTTTATTTTTTTATCAGTCACAGGCCAATTTAAAACATCCACATGATTATTTTTGCATAAAAGACATTAACATTTGCATTAACATTTACTTTGTGTCTCTGTATGAATCTCAGACTCTCACATTAGTTTATTACTCGGGTTTCGTGTGCCGTGGACGAATCTCTTCATGCTTTACATGTATGCACAGACTCGTCTCACCTATCTCTTCATCTAATCTCACTTTCTCTTGTGGTCTTATTTTACTCCTGACGTCAAAAGCGTTTCCTCCTTACACTCTGTGTGTGTGTTTATAATAACGTATAAACTCTGTGGTTCATCTGGAAACCTTCCTGTAATATTGTGCGTTTCTTTTGTCATCTCCCACCCAGAAACACATGAGATCTTTCCGTCTGTCCTGTCGTTATATGCAATAAGTGATATTCCAGTTCTCCTCCACAGTGTCTGAGTTTGTGATCAAAACGTCTCTCAACCTTTAAATGTTAAAGTGTTGTGAATAATGAATCATGCAGGGGGTGTTTTATATAATGTTTCGTCCCTCCTCCAGAATTTGGCTAAAAATAAAAAGACAAATCAATAATGCAGCAGTTTCTTCTGCAACACTGAGCATGAGGTTGAGTTATATTATGAAGACAGTTTGAATCCATAAACTTCTGGCTTGAACGTCCTTGAGTCCTTCAACAGCCAATCAGCTTCGCTCTATCCCAGCAGGCCCGGCGACACACGGCAAGTTTCTCATTTAGCTTTTCTTACAGGACGTCAGAGCACCTTTCATCGGCGTTAAGCGGGGAGAGTGTTTTATGTGTTTTGGCTCGTGCAGGTTCAATAAGCAGCATTCTTGGCAGCGCCTGCAGCTTTATGGGCTTCACACATGCTGAAGGAGATTTGTGCGCCGCTGGATGTTTAAATCTGTTAAATCAGAGAGACTCCAAGAGTCAGCTCCAAGAGATTCAGAGAGACACAGGGAGAATCAGAGAGACACAGAGAGACACAGAGAGACTCAGGGAGACTCAGGGAGACTCAGGGAGACAGAGAGAGACACAGGGAGATTCAGAGAGACTCAAAGAGACTTAGAGAGACTCAAAGAGTCACAGAGAGACTCAAAGAGACTCAGATAGACTCTGGGAGGCTCCAGGATACTCAGAGAGACTCAGAGTGAGACTCTGAGAGACACAGAGAGAGATTTCGAGAGAGACAGAGAGACTCAGGGATACTCCAAGAGACTCAGGGATACTCCGAGAGACTCAGGGAGTCTCAGAGAGATAGAGAGACACAGAGTGACTCCGAGACACTCCAAGATGGACACTGAGAGATTCAGGGAGACTCCAAGAGACACAGAGAGATTCAGGGAGACTCCAAGAGACACGGAGAGATTCAGGGAAACTCAGGGAGACTCCAAAAGAGACACAGAGAGACACAGAGATTCAGAGAGACACAGGGAGATTCAGTGAGACACAGGGAGATTCAGGGAGACACAGAGATTCAGAGAGACACAGGGAGATTCAGTGAGACACAGGGAGATTCAGGGAGACTCCAAGAGACACAGAGATTCAGAGAGACACAGGGAGATTCAGGGAGACTCCAAGAGACACAGAGATTCAGAGAGACACAGGCAGATTCAGTGAGACACAGGGAGATTCAGGGAGACACAGAGATTCAGAGAGACACAGGGAGATTCAGGGAGACTCCAAGAGACACAGAGATTCAGAGAGACACAGGCAGATTCAGGGAGACTCCAAGAGACGCAGAGATTCAGGAAGACTCCAAGAGACACAGAGATTCAGAGAGACACAGGGAGATTCAGGGAGACTCCAAGAGACACAGAGGTTCAGAGAGACACGGAGATTCAGGGAGACTCCAAGAGACACAGAGATTCAGGAAGACTCCAAGAGACACAGAGATTCAGAGAGACACAGGGAGATTCAGGGAGACTCCAAGAGACACAGAGATTCAGGAAGACTCCAAGAGACACAGAGATTCAGAGAGACACAGGGAGATTCAGGGAGACACCGGGAGATTCAGGGAGACTCCAAGAGACACAGAGATTCAGGGAGACTCCAAGAGACACAGAAATTCAGTGAGACACAGGGAGATTCAGGGAGACACCGGGAGATTCAAGGAGACTCCAAGAGACACAGAGATTCGGTGAGACACAGGGAGATTCAGGGAGACACCGGGAGATTCAAGGAGACTCCAAGAGACACATAGATTCAGGGAGACTCCAAGAGACACAGAGATTCAGTGAGACACAGAGAGATTCAGGGAGACTCCAAAAGACACAGGGAGATTCAGAGAGACACAGGGAGATTCAGTGAGACACAGGGAGATTCAGTGAGACACAGGGAGATTCAGGGAGACACAGGGAGATTCAGGGAGACTCCAAGAGACACAGAGATTCAGGAAGACTCCAAGAGACACAGGGAGATTCAGGGAGACTCCAAGAGACACAGAGATTCAGGAAGACTCCAAGAGACACAGAGATTCAGGAAGACTCCAAGAGACACAGGGAGATTCAGGGAGACTCCAAGAAACACAGAGATTCAGGAAGACTCCAAGAGACACAGAGATTCAGGAAGACTCCAAGAGACACAGGGAGATTCAGGGAGACTCCAAGAGACACAGAGATTCAGGAAGACTCCAAGAGACACAGAGATTCAGGAAGACTCCAAGAGACACAGGGAGATTCAGGGAGACTCCAAGAAACACAGAGATTCAGGAAGACTCCAAGAGACACAGAGATTCAGAGAGACACAGGGAGATTCAGGGAGACTCCAAGAAACACAGAGATTCAGGAAGACTCCAAGAGACACAGAGATTCAGAGAGACACAGGGAGATTCAGGGAGACTCCAAGAGACAGAGAGAGACAGAGAGTTTTAAATATATACATAATATTGCGATTGTCTCTCTCTCTCTCTCTCTCTCTCTCTCTCTCTCTCACACACACATTATTGCCCTTTTCGATCTTTATTTTTCATTAAACTTTGGGTCAGCTCTGAAAGTAAACGCTGCTGTTGTTCACGCTGGACTCTGTAGATGGTTTTGTAGGTTTTACATGCAAAAACATCACTCACATGTTCTTCACATGGACTCACACATGACACTCGTGTCTCTGTGCAGGCGGGGACGGTGAGGGACTCGATGGCGAAGTCTCTGTACGGAGCTCTGTTCGACTGGATCGTCTTCCGCACCAATCACGCGCTGCTCTACAACAAAGACCTGGAGGATTCGGCCAAGGTACAAACACACACATCAGCTGCTCGGAGAGTGTTTATTTGTTCACACAAGTACACAATAATCTTCGGATACATATTTTCTCCCATTTTTGGCGGCAGTTTCTAGCCAGACTTTCATAAGCCGTCTGAAAGTCACAATGTGGTGAACTCGCGTGCTCACGCTAGTTTCGTGTTCTCCGTTCTCATGCTGAGATATTTCTAACCCTAATCACTGATGTTGATGTGAAATGTGTCCGTGTTTCAGATCCTGTCCATCGGGGTGCTGGACATCTTTGGCTTTGAGGACTACGAGAACAACAGCTTCGAGCAGTTCTGCATCAACTTTGCCAACGAGACCCTGCAGCATTACTTCAACCAGCACATCTTCAAACTAGAGCAGGTAAAACTCGCGTTTGAAGGTGTTATTGAGATCACTAGTGATGTTTGCTGAGGCGTAACTCGTTTGTTTTGCTCAGGCAAACATCGCTCACATGTTCTTCAGAAAGTCATTATTAATACACTTCATTAAACACTGGAGTTTGATAACACAAGCAAACCTGAAGGACTGATTTTGGTTTGTTTTTTGTGGCATAAAGCAAAAGTTCATGCAAAAATGTTTTCAGTGAACTACTCCTTTAAAGGTTAAACATCGATTCACTTCCTCATTCAAGTATTTAGTTTAATTTATTACGTTTAAACTCTGATATTTATGGATTCACATAATATGCTTTATGAAATGTACTTCATAAAGCATAATATTATGTGAATCCATGGTGCTTTTTGATACTTTTATTATTCATAGATAATAAATTTTTTAATTATTCATGTGTTGATGGTGTCTGTGATGTTTTGGCTCTCTCAGGAGGAGTATCGGTCGGAGGGCATCAGCTGGCACATGATCGACTATATCGACAACACAGCCTGCATCAACCTCATCAGTAAGAAACCCACGGCGCTGCTCCACCTGCTGGACGAAGAGTGCAAGTGCGTCTCAACCACATCACAGAAAGCACATGATATTTGACTGTTTCATTCTGGTCTGTTATGGGTTTTGGTTTCAGGAAGTCACATTGCAGTTATGCGGTTATCATATATTATTCATGTATCCTTGTTTTAGATTTCACAGAAATGTTTAGTTAAAAATATTAAGCTGGAAGCCAATTTTGTTGGATTTTGTCACACTTTATTTATTGTTTATTCTATTACAGCATTTATTAGTCTTAATGTTAATTTCAGCATTTACTAATACATTTTTAAGATCAAAAGTTGTATCTGTTAATGAACTTATATGAAGGTTTAACATTAACAAAGATTAATAAATGCTGTGAAATATATTGCTCTTTGATAGTTAATGCATTAGCTAATGTTAACAATGTTAAGTACTACCCATTTTTAAATTAGCTATATAATTTTTATATTGTTACATTACTATTATTATAAACTTTTGTAAAATTGTGATCAAATATTTAGGACTGGTCTAAGTTTCAAACCTTTCTAATAATGTCTGTTTTGAATGGTAAGCTTTACATTTGTCTTGTTGTTGGTTTGTAGTTTTCCGCAGGCGTCTAATCAAACTCTGCTGGACAAGTTTAAGCGTCAACACGAGGGAAGCGGCTACATTGAGTTTCCTGCCGTCATGGAGCCGGCGTTCATAATCCGTCACTACGCCGGGAAGGTGAAATACGGCGTCAAGGTGAGAATGAACGTTTTAGAGAATCTGGATATTGTGTTGAAGCATGTGCACATGTGGAAGCTTGTTTCTGCCACGGAATAAAAAAAATAAATAACTTTTTATCTTGCAATTCTGAATTTATAAATCCAAATTGGGAGTTTATATCTCTCAGTTCTGAGAAAAAAGTAAGAATTACAAGATATAAACACACAATTGAAAAATGTCAGAATTATGAGATAAAAATTTGCAATTGCTAGAAAAAGTTGGAAATGTGAGATATAAAGTCGTAATTGTGAGATTAAAAACTCAGTTTCAAAAAAAGTCGTAATTGTGAGATTAAAAACTCGCAGTTACAAAAAGTCGTAATTGTGAGATTAAAAACTCGCAGTTACAAAAAGTCGTAATTGTGAGATTAAAAACTCAGTTTCAAAAAAAGTCGTAATTGTGAGATTAAAAACTCGCAGTTACAAAAAAGTCGTAATTGTGAGATAACTGTAACAAAAAAGTCGTAATTGTGAGATTGAAAACTCAGTTTCAAAAAAAGACGTAATTGTGAGATTAAAAACTCGCAGTTACAAAAAAGTCGTAATTGTGAGATAACTGTAACAAAAAAGTCGTAATTGTGAGATTAAAAACTTGCAGTTACAAAAAAGTCGTAATTGTGAGATTAAAAACTCGCAGTTTCAAAAAAAGTCGTAGTTGTGAGATAAAAACTTTTATGAATTTATATTGATATAAATTGAGAAAAAGATTCAGAATTGCAAGTTTATTTTTCAATTCTGACTTTTTTTCTCAGAATCGTGAGATCTAAACTTGCAATTACGTGTTATTTTTTTTTAATTCTGTGGTGGAATCAAGTTTCCATATATATCTCTCTGTGTGTGTGTGTGTGTGTGCGCGCGCGTGTGTGTGTGAGATTAAGTGATCATTTGCATATGTACACACACTCTCTCTCTCTCACACACACACACACACACCACTTCCAGTGACCTAATTCTGCGATTTAATCTGATTGGTTGGATTGGCCCCTCGGCTACGAGTGTATCTGGAGCACATGTTTGGCAGAGAGGGTTAAATCTACACGCTACACACTCACACACACATGCAAAAGTGTTGTTGTCTGTATGTTTATTTAGTGTTTACTGGAAAGCGTTTGGAGCAGATGCAACGGTATCAGTGTTGATCATGAGAACAGCTGCTTCACATCAACCATCTTCATTTTTAATGTGTTAAACTGTTATTTTAGTATCATTGAGATACTAAAATAACAGTTTTAGTTTCAGTCATAGTTTTTTGTAATGCCTATATTAAACCTGGTTTAAAATGGCATACTAATCTTAAATTTTTCATTATGCATGACAAAAATGGTAAAAGACAAAAAACAAATTATCCCTTAAACACTGATTAAAGCTGAAAAATATGAAATGTAATTCCTTGTCCGTACTGCTGGGCTGTATTTGAGAGTCACTGGCGTGTCGGATGTGTCCTGCAGGATTTCAGGGAGAAGAACACGGATCACATGCGTCCGGATATCGTGGCTCTGCTGAAGAGCAGCCGCAACGCTTTCATCTGCAGCCTGATGGGAATCGATCCTGTGGCCACCTTCCGCTGGGCCGTGATCCGGGCGTATTTCAGAGCGCTCGTCGCCTTTCGAGAGGCTGGGAAACGACACACGGAGAAGAAGAGCACGACGGGTGAGATTATATCACGTTAGTACACAAAACACAGATGTCGTTCTAAACCCGTATCATGTGATGCTGATGGACTAAAACAGATCTGTAATGCAGATGTGAGACTCAAACACTCTCACAAACGTTTCTCGCTATTACATGAGCGTGAGTGAACATCCCATGATGCAACTGTGCTGTATTATTCATCACCACAGAAACGCTGCGAATGCTCATACTGAAATATTAAAATATGCGAAGAGTGGAAATGATGCATTTTAGATGCGAACACAGCTTCCCCTGTGAATTTACTCACAGTTTTTAAAGTGATTTTGTTTACATGTTTTACATATTATAATATTGCCAAAGCGTTATGACAAAACAATGACAGAAAAAACTATGTGAGTAATGCTAATAAAAATGTAATAAAGTAAATCATATTAAAATATAAAATATATTTATTTATAAATATTCTGCTTATATATATATTGTAGTTTATTTTTTACATTATTAGTTTTATATATATGTATGTATTTTTATACATTAGCATTAAAATGTAAGAACAAAGGTATAATTATATTGTTATAAGGTATAATATAATTTTTTCACAGTATTTATGGTCATTTTCATGTTCGTATTATATATGTTTATAAATAACATTTATTTTATGCATGCTTTTTATATAAACATTATATATAAACATTAAAATATACGCACAAAGATATTTACTTTTTATTATTTACTTAATTAAATTAACACACGAAAATATACTAAAGCCTTAACTTTTTTTTATATATATATATAATAAGCAAGTAGAAACAAATATAAATAATCACAAGAATATTTACTTATTTTAATTTGCACATCAGCTATTAACACATAATGAATATGATGAACTAATATTGATTTATAATAATAATAATAATTTATTGTTTTCTGGAGTTGCACGTGTCTTTAGATGCTTGCAAATAAATTCAGTTTGTTATAACAAATTTTAAAAAGTAAATAATATTAAAATATAATTAATAACATTTATTTATATATTTTGCTTTGTTTTTATATATTTTTTATGTATTGTAATATTTATTTTAATTTTTACATTATTTATGGCAAACTTTGTGTTCATTTTATAAACATTTACAAACATAACATTTATTGTTTCCTCTTTATATATATATATATATATATATATATATATATATATATATAAAATTAAATAGAAACATATACACTGTTTATTATTTACTTTATAAAATAAACAAGCATTTTTATTTGCTTTTTCATATATAATATACAAGTAAACATTTTAAAATCTCTCTCTCTATATATAAAATAAATATAGTACTAAAGTGTTGGTTTCTGGAGTTGAATGTCAGATGTTTGCAAACGGCTCCTCAATAGTTGATCAGATGTGTTTGTGATCATGTGCTTTGTTATTTTATTGAAGTGTTTGTTGTTGCAGAGCCTCAAACAGTCGAGAACAACAGGAGACACTTCTGAAACATTTATGAGTCACTCACAGCTTCACTGCGTTTGTTTTCTCTCTCTCTCTCTCTCTCTCTCTCTCTCTCTCTCTCTCCAGGCTCTGACGGTCCAGTTCAGCATCAGAAGAGTGTGGACAGCTTCAGTTTCCTGCATCATCCTGTTCACCAGCGGAGCCTTGAGATCCTGCAGCGATGCAAAGATGACAAATACAGTAAGACTGCAAAGCCCACAGTCCCATTTCCTGTTTCAGCAGAAAAACAGTACAGTGATCCAAACCAGTGTTACTCTTGATAACCAAAACTGAGACCATAAAAACATCTTCGTTGATAAGAAGAGCTCCATCAAAATGACATAATGAAATGATCACAGATCAGAGTTTTCGTGTGAGCGCCTGTGTCTTATCTAACAGTTCCCTGGATATCTTCTTCTTCTCTTGACATTAGCTGATGACTGTAAACAGCTGGTAAACGGATGTAGTTTTAAATGATCACAGAATGTTTTGGACGGGGTTGACACCTGTAGATCTGTGTACCTGTGATCGGATCATCTATATATACTCATTCTCTCTCTGTCTTGTGAATGCCAGATTCGTGCGTCAGCAGAAGGAACCCGCGGACGCCGCTGTCGGACCTGCAGGGCACAAACACGCTCAGCCAGAAACTGACCAGGTACGGAAGCCCGGAGGGGCCGGAAAACACTGTGGATTAAAGCAGCGATTCACAAACTTTTTGTCAGCCAAACCCCTTTAACATAAAATATTTACTTGACGTAGGTTAATGGTTAATGGTTGGTTAATGGTCACATGAAATGGAGGGAAATTGTGATATTGTAGATAAAATTGCAGATTTTACTGCAATAACTTTTTTTTTTGTTGTTTATTTATCATAAATATATAAATGTATTTAAAAATATTAATTAACATTTTATTTTATATATATATATATATATATATATATATATATATATATATATTATAGCAGGTAAACAAACAAATAAATAAATGTATTTAAAAAATATTAATTAACATTTTAAAATATCTAAATAAAAAAACATATGTTTATTTTTCAAATATAAATGTTTATTAAAAAATTATTAATGAGAACATTTTTTAAAAAAGTATACATTTTGAAATATCTAAATCAATTATTTGAAATATATATTTTTAAATGTATGAAATATTATAATTATATTATAGCAGGTAAACAAATAAAACACCACAATTTGTGATAATGTAGATACATTAGTAGATTTTACTGCAATTAAAAAAAAATGTAAAGTCACTTTAATGCACAAATTTTTTAATTTATAATATGACAGTATGATAAAAATGCATCAATGAACAATAATTATTAATAATTATAATAAATTTACAAATGTTTTTAAAAAATATTCATAAAAAATATTAATTTATTCATTTATCAAAAATTAATTTAAAAATATTTATTTAAAAAGTATGCATTTTAAATTAATTAGCTAAACAATATATATTTTTTTAAATATATGTATGAAATAATTAAAATTATATTATCGCAGGTTAAAAAACAAAACATTTAATTATTTAGCAAAAATAAAATGTTATTTTTTAATATTATAATTTTAATGCTTCAATTAATTATTAGGTTTTCATCAATCTAGTGAATTAAAGAAGCATTTCATCCAAACTTATACAGTATGACTGCGTTTTGTGTGAAAAGCAAAAGAAGAGGGTTTTGTTTAATATACACTCATATTTTCCATAAAACAGCAGTTGAGTTTGAGTTTGTTTGATTTGTCGTTTCAGGGACGGGTTCTCAGGCTGTAACGTCCGTGGCTCGAGGTCCGAGCGCGTCTCCTCGTTCTCCTCCCATGAGGAGGAGGGAATCTTCGTGAACTCGGTGAACAACAAGCTTCTGGAGCGAGCGCAGGGCATCCTGATGTGAGTGAGAACACTTCCCGCCGGATCAGCATCAGTTCCTTTCATTCTTATTCACTCTGTCTCAAACTTTCTCTCTTTTCTGAAGGCGAAACAAGAACTACAAGATGAAGCCGAGCCTCCCGAAGGTAAACGTCCCACTCTCGCTTTATTCAAAGGCAGTTTTATGTGTCTTGTACATAAGGTTCATTTTAATTCAGTGTTTTTAGCATGTTAACAGATGCATGCAAGCTCAGTCACATGATCAGTCATTTCATCTTGTGTCATGAATGTGTTTTGGTGTGTCTGCAGCATCTGCTGGACGTGAAATCTCTGAAGTATCTGAGCTGCCTGACGCTTCACGACCGCATAACCAAATCCCTGCTGCACCTGCACAAGAAGAAGAAGCCGCCCAGCATCAGCGCTCAGTTCAACGTGAGGCTCTGACTCCTTTAACACTTACTCAGTGTGTCGTATCTGGAGCACGTGAACTGAATCAGTCTTGTGTCTGTGATGCAGGTGTCTCTGAACAAGCTGATGGAGACGCTGGGACAGTCGGAGCCGTACTTTGTGAAATGCATCCGGTCGAATGCGGAAAAGGTGCGTTTTGTGTCTTATTTCTGTTGCTGCGTCACTAGATTTAGATGCTCGGTTTGATTTTCGTCGTGCTTTCGTAGCTTCCTCTGCGCTTCAACGACACGCTGGTGTTGAGACAGCTGCGGTACACTGGGATGCTGGAGACGGTGAGGATACGGCAGTCCGGATACAGCGTCAAATACAGCTTTCAGGTGAGAAATCACTCGTGAACACGTTTCTGTAGCGCTTTATACAAGACTGAGTGTGTCAGAGCAGCTTTACTGTGATAAACGGGAAGATGATGCAAAATTCATCAGTAATGAAACACTGAAGCAGATCTAAAAATAAAACAGTGATTCAGTTCAATAACAGCGTCAATGTTGAAAATTTCATCAATTATGAAAAATTCAGTTCAGTTCAAAGTTGATTCAATTCAGTTCAATAACAGCATCAGTTTTGCAAAGTTCATCAATTATGAAGCAATTTCAATTCAGTTCAATGTTGATTCAATTCAGTTCAATAACGGTGTCAATGTTGAAAATTTCATCAATTATGAAACAAATTCAATTCAGTTCAAAGTTGATTCAATTCAGTTCAATAACAGCATCAATTTTGCAAATTTCATCAATTATGAAACAAACTGAATTCAGTTGATGTTGATTCGATTCAGTTCAATAACAGCGTCAATTTTGCAAAGTTCATCAATTATGAAGCAATTTCAATTCAGTTCAATGTTGATTCAATTCAGTTCAATAACGGTGTCAATGTTGAAAATTTCATCAATTATGAAACAAATTCAATTCAGTTCAAAGTTGATTCAATTCAGTTCAATAACAGCATCAATTTTGCAAATTTCATCAATTATGAAACAAACTGAATTCAGTTCGATGTTGATTCGATTCAGTTCAATAACTGTCAATTTTGCAAAGTTCATCAATTATGAAACAATTTCAATTCAGTTCAATGTTGATTCAATTCAGTTCAATAACAGCGTCAATGTTGAAAATTTCATCAATTATGAAAAATTGAATTCAGTTCAAAGTTGATTCAGTTCAAGGACACTGTCAATTTAGCAAATTTCATCAATTATGAAATGAATTGAATGAAACTAAAGCAGTTCTAAACAGAAAATAATGATTCAACTCAATTCAGTTCAATGGTGATTTAATTCAGTTCAATAACGGCATCAATGTTGCACATTTCATCAATTATGAAACAAATTGAATTCAGTTCAATGTTGATTCAGTTCAGTTCAATAACAGCGTTGATGTTGCGAAGTTCAATTATGAAACAATTTAGTTCAGTTAAATGCTGATTCAGTTCAGTTAAATGTTGATTTTAATTCAGTTCAATAACAGCGTCAATGTGCATAGTTCAATTATTAAATGAATTGAATGAAACTATAAAGCAGTTTGAAAAAGCAAATAATAATTCAATGGTTATTATATATAATTTAATGGTTTAATGGTTATTTAATTCAGTTCACTAACGACATTGATGTTGCAAAGTTCAATTATGAAACAAATTCAGTTCAGTTCAATTTTGATTGTTCAGTTCAATAACAATGTTGTAAATTTCATCAATTATGAAATGAATTGAATTCAGTTCAATGTTGATTTAATTCAGTTCAATAACGGTGTCAGTGTTGCAAATTTCATCAATTATGAAACAAATTGAATTCAGTTCAATGTTGATTTGATTCAGTTCAATAAGAGCGTCAGTGTTGCAAATTTCATCAATTATGAAATGAATTGAATAAAAATATAAAGCAGTTCTAAAATGAAAATAATTATTCAAATCAGTTCAGTTCAATGTTGATTTATTTCTGTTCAATAACAGCATTGATGTTGCAAAGTTCAATTATGAAACAAATTCAATTCAGTTCAGTGTTGATTCAGTTCAATATCAGCGTCAGTGTTGCAAATTTCATCAATTATGAAATGAATTGAACAAAACTATGAGGCAGTTTTTAAAAGAAAATAATGATTCAACTCAATTCAGTTCAATAACAGTATAAATGTTGCAAAGTTCTTTAATTCTGAAACAATTTTAATTCAGTTCAGTGTTGATTCAATTCAGTTCAATAACAGCGTTGATGTTGCGAAGTTCAATTATGAAACAAATTTAGTTCAGTTAAATGTTGATTCGGTTCAGTTAAATGTTGATTTTAATTCAGTTCAAAAACAGCGTCAATGTTGCATAGTTCAATTATTAAATGAATTGAATGAAACTATAAAGCAGTTTGAAAAAGCAAATAATAATTCAATGGTTATTATATATAATTTAATGGTTTAATGGTTATTTAATTCAGTTCACTAACGACATTGATGTTGCAAAGTTCAATTATGAAACAAATTCAGTTCAGTTCAATTTTGATTGTTCAGTTCAATAACAATGTTGTAAATTTCATCAATTATGAAATGAATTGAATTCAGTGCAATGTTGATTTAATTCAGTTCAATAACGGTGTCAGTGTTGCAAATTTCATCAATTATGAAACAAATTGAATTCAGTTCAATGTTGATTTGATTCAGTTCAATAAGAGCGTCAGTGTTGCAAATTTCATCAATTATGAAATGAATTGAATAAAAATATAAAGCAGTTCTAAAATGAAAATAATGATTCAAATCAGTTCAGTTCAATGTTGATTTATTTCTGTTCAATAACAGCATTGATGTTGCAAAGTTCAATTATGAAACAAATTCAATTCAGTTCAGTGTTGATTCAGTTCAATATCAGCGTCAGTGTTGCAAATTTCATCAATTATGAAATGAATTGAACAAAACTATGAGGCAGTTTTTAAAAGAAAATAATGATTCAACTCAATTCAGTTCAATAACAGTATAAATGTTGCAAAGTTCTTTAATTCTGAAACAATTTTAATTCAGTTCAGTGTTGATTCAATTCAGTTCAATAACAGCGTTGATGTTGCGAAGTTCAATTATGAAACAAATTTAGTTCAGTTCGATGTTGATTCAGTTCAGTTAAATGTTGATTTGAATTCAGTTCAATAACAGCGTCAATGTTGCATAGTTCAATTATTAAATGAATTGAATGAAACTATAAAGCAGTTTGAAAAAGAAAATAATAATTCAATGGTTATTATATATAATTTAATGGTTTAATGGTTATTTAATTCAGTTCACTAACAGCATCGATGTTGCAAAGTTCAATTATGAAACAAATTCAATTCAGTTCAATTTTGATTGTTCAGTTCAATAACAATGTAAATTTCATCAATTATGAAATGAATTGAATGAAACTATAAAGCAGTTTTAAACAGAAAATAATGATTCAACTCAATTCAGTTCAATGTTGATTTAATTCAGTTCAATAACGGTGTCAATGTTGCAAATTTCATCAATTATGAAACAAATTCAATTCAGTTCAATTTTGATTGTTCAGTTCAATAACAATGTTGCAAATTTTATCAATTATGAAATGAATTGAATAAAAATATAAAGCAGTTCTAAAATGAAAATAATGATTCAAATCAGTTCAGTTCAATGTTGATTTATTTCTGTTCAATAACAGCATTGATGTTGCAAAGTTCAATTATGAAACAAATTCAATTCAGTTCAGTGTTGATTCAGTTCAATATCAGCGTCAGTGTTGCAAATTTCATCAATTATGAAATGAATTGAACAAAACTCTGAGGCAGTTTTTAAAAGAAAATAATGATTCAACTCAATTCAGTTCAATAACAGTATAAATGTTGCAAAGTTCTTTAATTCTGAAACAATTTTAATTCAGTTCAGTGTTGATTCAATTCAGTTCAATAACAGCGTTGATGTTGCGAAGTTCAATTATGAAACAAATTTAGTTCAGTTCAATGTTGATTCGGTTCAGTTAAATGTTGATTTTAATTCAGTTCAAAAACAGCGTCAATGTTGCATAGTTCAATTATTAAATGAATTGAATGAAACTATAAAGCAGTTTGAAAAAGAAAATAATAATTCAATGGTTATTATATATAATTTAATGGTTTAATGGTTATTTAATTCAGTTCACTAACGGCATCGATGTTGCAAAGTTCAATTATGAAACAAATTCAATTCAGTTCAATTTTGATTGTTCAGTTCAATGACAGTGTTGTAAATTTCATCAATTATGAAATGAATTGAATGAAACTATAATGAAGTTATAAAAAGAAAAATAATAAAATAATAAAAAGAAAATAATAAAATAATAATTCAACTCAATACCGGTCAGTGGTGATTTAATTCAGTTCAATAACATCGTTGATCTTGCAAAGTTCATCAATTATGAAATGAATTGAATAAAATTATAAAGCAGTTCTAAAAAGAAAATAATAATTCAACTCAGTTCCGTTCAGTGGTTATTTAATTCAGTTCAATAACAGCATCGATTTTGCAAAGTTCAGTTATGAAACAAATTAAATTCAGTTCAATTTTGATTGTTTAGTTCAATAACGGTGTCAATGTTGTAAATTTCATCAATTATGAAATGAATTGAATGAAACTAAAGAAGTTCTAAAAAGAAAATAATAATTCAACTCAGTTCCGTTCAGTGGTTATTTAATTCAGTTCAATAACAGCATCGATTTTGCAAAGTTCAGTTATGAAACAAATTAAATTCAGTTCAATTTTGATTGTTTAGTTCAATAACGGTGTAAATGTTGTAAATTTCATCAATTATGAAATGAATTGAATGAAACTAAAGAAGTTCTAAAAAGAAAATAATAATTCAACTCAGTTCCGTTCAGTGGTAATTTAATTCAGTTCAATAACAGTGTCAATGTTGCAAAGTTAATCAATTAAGAAACAGTTTCAATTCAGTTCAATGTTGATTCAGTTCAGTTCAATAACAGCGTCAATGTTGAAAATTTCATCAATTATGAAACAGTTTCAATTCAGTTCAATAACAGCATTGATGTTGCAAATTTAATCAATTATGAAACAAATTCAACTAAGTTCTGTTTGATTCAATTAAATTCCAAAACAGTATTGCTGTTGCAAAGTTTTTCAGTTATGAAAGATCTGATTCAGCTGTAAAGCAACTCTACAGAAGAGAGTAGGTCATGTTACCCATGAATCGCTTCACGGAGCTCGTTGTTTGTCTCTCCAGGATTTTGCTCATCATTTCCATGTGATGTTACCAGCTGGATTTCACGCCACTCAAGCGGCCATCAGACAGTTCCTGCAGAACTCAGACCTCGATCCCAGCGGGTATCAAGTGGGCAGAAACATGGTAACAAATGCGTCCGCATTCACACTGCTGGTTACGATCGATCGGGTCATGACACTGACAGCGGTGTTTGTCTTTCTGCAGGTGTTTTTGCGCGAGCAGCTGCGTCAGAGGCTGCAGGACGAGCTTCATCAGGAGGTGTTGAGGAGAATCGTGTGTCTGCAGAGGCGCTTCAGGACACTGCAGGAGAGAAAACACTTCTGCCGTCAGAGACGAGCCGCCCGTGTCATTCAGGTATATGTTGGAAATATATGTCACTGACAAAATGAAGTTATTATCCATGAGAGAAAATGCCTCACTGTGAATTTACCACAATTAAAAACAAAACATGGTAAAATCACTGTAATGGACCAACCTTAAATGGCCTATTGGTTTTATAAAATGGTGGCAGGGTCACATAAACTAATGTTCAATAAATATATATATTTGATTTTATATATTTATAAATGATTTTATAAATATATATATATATATATATATATTGTTACATATAAAATTATTTAAAAATATATGATTTAAAAAATGTGTATGTGTATGTATATATATATATATATATATATATATATATATATATATATATATATATATATTAGTATACAATAAATTAAATAATATATATATATATATATATATATATATATATTAGAAATAATATTTTATATATATATATACGTTATGTAATTTTTTTTCAAACATGTATAAATTGTTTTTCAAAATATGTAAATTGTTTAAAAAATATAAAAAAAAATTTAAATGTATGAAATATAAAACATACACATTTTAAAAATATATAAATATAAAAAATGTCCTTTTGAAATGTATACATATATTTTCAAAAATTATATAAATTTAAAATATATAATTTAAGAAGTATATACATTTAATATAAAAAAATATAAATTTTACAAAAATGAATATTTATTTTAATATTTATGTATATATTTTTACTATTAAAATGTATTATACATTTTTAAATAATTACATTTAATAATAAACGATAAACAATTCCACCACATAATGATTCTATAACCAAATTATTGGTGCATTTAATATACATTTTAAACTATTATGGATGCAAATATAAACTATTTTACAGTGGCTTCAAAAAGGCAGAATGAACTGGAATTGAAATAGAACTAAATATAGAATTTGTGCTAGAAGTTAAACGAATCTCAAAGAGGAGAATGTTAATGTTTTTAGAAGAAACTGAGATCAGGAATCATCAGGGCGTGAAGAGCGTCACCGTTGGAGAGGCTGAACGTTCCCGTCTTTGACCCGCTGCACTATAGAAGTTTGTCCTTCCTGTTCCTGATCAAATAAACCATCCCGAGAATTTGCGTAAACCAGAGATACACTTTCAGCAGACACGTGTGGACGACGAGTTTCTAGCCTCAGACCTCCAGATTCATATTGCACACAAACCTGGGAAGCACATTCACAAGCTGGCAAACTCTAATCTGATCGGCTGATTTTATGAAATTTCACAGACAGGTTTATATCCGTCTGCCTGATAACAAAGTCATGTTTACAATGTTAGAGGTTTGATAAGGTGAGCGCTTTTGAGGAATAACTGATAACTGGATTCATTCGTGAAATCGTCAAACACATTTGTTTTCTCGGCTCATACGATGTTTTGAAGTGTTTTAAGGCAGAGAACGTTCTCAAACGATACCGATATTGTTTGTTTGATTTAGTGGAGCACAAAGGGAAGATCTGTGAAGGTTTTTCTCAAGTCATCTGTTTTATTTTGCTGCCAAAACTAGTTTTCAGCATGTGCAGAAGGTTTAGCAGCCGCGATGTGTCTTTCAAAACAAAGAGCCGCTTTCATGTCAGAGAGACTTTCAAAATTTATTTTCACAAACATGTGGCGCTTGACAAACAAGATGTTACGCAAAAGCACAGAGGTTTGATAAGATGCATGTGTGTGGCATTTCATGTTGTCAGTTTCTATCACATAATATTGAAAACAAAGTATTGGATTGTTCTATACAGAATAACAAGCGCTCAGATAATAAACCTATTCAACACAAGATAAAATATTGCATTGATTTACAAAACTCCCAAAAATTACATGCAATAAAGCAGTAAAAGAAAATAAAGGTATTCAAATTAAATTAAAACAAACTAATACATAATAACACAATCACTGTGATTTTACCACAATTTAAAAAACATGGTAAAGGTACTTTAATGATCAACCTTTTGATTTTATGAAATGGTGGCATGATAAAATACACAAATATTCAATAAATAATTACATTTTTAAAATAATTATTTAATAACTACATGCATAAACTATTTAGATATTTCTTTAAAAAATTATACAATAATTATTTAGATTATATACATTTTAAACATATATAAATTATTTTTAAAAAAATTAAACGTATGCCATAATTAATTTTAAAGTATTTTTTAAATATAAAATATATTCATTTTAGAAATATGTAAATATATCCTTTTGAAATGTACACTATATATATATATATATATATATATATATATATATATATATATATATATATATATATATATATATATATATATAAAATATGTATATATATATAAAATATGTATATATATATAAAATATGTATAAAATATTAAAAGTGTATATATATATATATATATATATATATATATATATATATATATATATATATATATATATATATAAATTATAATATATTCAAATATATATTATAATAATTGTATAATATTATAAGTATATTATTATAATCAAATATATAAAATAACTATTAGATATCAAACTCAATTCAAATGTTATTATTCTAATTAACAAAACCCCAAAACCAATTACATGCGATAAAGCAGTAAAATAAAATAAAATTAGAACAAAATATAACACAAGCACAAAAAAAAAATTAAAGTTAAAAAAGTAAGCTCAGCTTAACCGTCTGTGTATAGAGTAACGTAACATAATTTATCATTCACATGCTATTTTTAATAAATAGGCAGCATGCAGTATATACTGAATGGTGAGCTAATGTTCTCGTATCCATTCTCTCATGTCTCTTTCTCACCGCAGCACTGGTGGCGTGACTGCTTGACTCGCGCAGACGAGGGTGCACGTGACTCTGAGCTCCAGCAGGGGGCAGCAGTGTGTCTTCAGGCAGCCTGGAGAAGCTACAGAGAGAGACGTCAGTACCTGCAGCAGAAGAGAGCGGTGCAGCTCATCCAAAGACGATGGAGGAGATTCCTCCAGAGGCGCGAGAGAGCGGCAGGCCTTATACAGACCGTCTGGAGGACGTACAGACAGAGACACAGATTCCTGCAGCAGCGCAGGGCCGCCGTCACGCTACAGGCCGCCTGCAGGGGGCGCCAGGCTCGTCAGCGGTAAGTACATTTGCATTTATGCATTTGCCAGATGTTTTTATCCAAAGCCACTTGCGTTGCATTCAAGGGAAAGATTTGTATTCATGATTTCCCTGGGAATTGAACCCATGACCTTGAGTTAAACCGGAATGATGCCCTAATTATTCATTTATGATACATGGACTAAATAAATATCCATTTATAGTTATTCAATGGATTCATCTATGATGAATTATTGAACAATCACATTACCTTCTCGAGTGTGCATTATTATTCTAATAATTCAATGGTCATCAATCGTTCCTTCATATATTAAATGTCTTTTAAAGATTCATGTTTTAAGATGCTGTATTGTTCCCAAGGTGCCACACTCTGCGAGAGCAGCGACTTGGAGAGAAAACCCTCAATGATGAAGAGCATCCAAACACTGTGACCAAAAGTTTGCACATCCCTCAAAACACAACCGTAGAGCTGTCAGAGAAGTCTGAGGAGGTACAGGAAAACCAATCCGCCGAACCTCCTAGAATCGTTGACGACAGCACACTAAAGAGCCGATCCAAGCGAGAAAGCAGGAGGCAACGGGAACTCGAGCAGGCTACCTTCAGTTTAGAGCTGCTCAAAGTCCGATCCAGTTCAGCGTCAATCTCGGAGCCATCTCAAATAATGGACTCCTCGCTTCCCGCTCAAATCCCTCTCTCCAAACATCTTACTTCCTCTCCTCAGGCCTCCACAGATAGCCAGGAAAGCTTCGAGCTCCTCCACACGGAGTTGGCCATGTCCGAATGTCAAGTTTCCGAACCCGAGCCAATGGATGAGATCCAAACCAGCCCGCCGTCCTTCAAACCCCACTTCTACATCGCCGATGATGATGACAGTTCGCTCAAAAGTGCGCCGCAGACGCCGACCCGCACCGAGAAGAAGGAGTCAGTGGTGGTTATCATCAGCATGCAGAAGGAAGATCCTGTAGACCAGAGCAGTCTAGAAGCTCTGGAAAGACTCGAGATGGAAGCGGAGGAGATCCAGCAGGAATCGCTCTCGAATGGAGCTTCCGCTCTGGATCATCCAGATGTCCATTTGACCCCTGAACCTCAAGCCAATCATGGCTTGGTCACTTCAACCCCCTCCAAACCCCTCCAGCTGGACTTGAGGGGAGCAGCGGCAGTGACTTCAGAGCCCATGAAGGACGTTCCGAAGAAGTTTGTTTCTCAAAGCATCAGCATAAGTATGAAAGAGAAAGCTAATCTGGCCTTCTCTCCCAAGCGCAGCCGTCTCACCTTCTCCAAGTGAGTTTACATCCACTCAGACAGTATTTATACAGCTTTTAACTCTTTCCCCACCAGCATTTTTGAAAAAAAGTTGCCAGCCAGTGTAACTGTTGTAGGATCACTCCCCTGATCTCGAGAGGTGCTCTAGCGACTGACACTAGAGATTGTGGTCTTTAGCCTCTTTGCTAGAGTGGCTGACTCCAATACTGGCGGACCTGGGTTCGAGTCCTGCAGTTAGAATAGGAGGGGTTACATTGGTGCCGTGACCCAGATAGGAGTGAGTTTTTTTTTGGGGGGGGGGGAGTGTAACAAGCGTAGGCCGGTAAGAGCCGTGTATGTAAACCTCACTCCCCTGATTTCAAGGGGCACTCTAGCAGCTGATGCTAGAGACTGTGGTCTTTAGCCTCCTTGTTAGAGCACCCAAACTCCCATGCCAGCGGATCCGGGTTTGAGTCCTGCTTAGAGCGGGTGGTTCAAACAGGAGGGGTTATACCAGTGTTTTAAAGTTTCACAGCCCCCAGAATATTGTGTTGAATATCTGAACATGCAATATATCAAAAGAAAGAACAGAGCCTCTGCTTTTAAAACCCATTTTATTCTAGTTTCTTGCTTTCTTTTTTTATCAGCATTTGAATGTTGAAAAGCACCATTTTGAGCAAAAAGCTGAGAAAATTGCTGAGAAAAGACTTTTTGTCAAAGGCTATGTTCTGGATGGGATTCAGAATGATAATCAAAACAGAGGTGGTGTAGATCGAGTCCATCAACACCCCCAAATCTTCACAGTCCAATAGCTTGTCCTGGGTTGACATTTCATTCAGTAACATTAGGCAGTTTTGATTTATATGCGGTTTAATTTTGATGATCGCGTTATTCATATATGCATCTGCTTACATATGCTATTGATTGTTTCTGCTGCTTCTTCGCCTGTGTTTTGATCAGGAGATTGTGTACTCTTTCAGAAGATGTGTAATAGCGCCCCCTACCATATAATGGTGAAAAAGCCTGAAAATTCCGTCAGTGGCGGGGAAAGAGTTAAAAAGATATTCCTGCTTGACATTTAAACATTTTTAGGTGTTCTCAAATGGGACAGATTGTGATCGGTGTGTGTTTTTTTTTTTAAGGTCGGACAAAGACCTGGTGAATCAGGAACGGTCACTGGCAATCCAAAGAGAAGCGGGATTCAGATCACTAAAAAACAGAGAGGTAAGCGCAGACAAAACACAGAGAAATTTGATTTGTTCAGGTACCAAGTAGTGGTGAGATGTCTCTCTTAGGTCCAGGATTATGAGTTCTGACTCTTTCCTGAGATCGTGTCTATCAGTTGATTTGACATCATCAATGTGAACGATCAGGTGACCGGAGCCGGTCGTAAAAAGAAAGCGCGCATGGCCGGGACGCGCTCTGATTTCCTGACCCGTGCCTGTAGCACGGAGGTCGATTCTGATGATGATGAGGATGACGAATACGAGTACACGCCTGTGCTCTCTCACACCCTGCCTCTCCCAGAATCCCCCAGTTCACCCGACACCGACCCGGCCAGCCACAGCGACTCCGAGATGGTAAAACCGAGCGCGGAAGCGACCGCGGAGCTTTGCACACTGATCCAACCACACATGATGCGTTCTCTAGCAGAACCCTGTAGAGTGTTCCCCCGATGTGTTCTAGAACATGTCAGGGATCATTTTTTAAATGAATAGTTTTAAATTCTGGCATTAAATTGCCTTCATGTCGTTCCAAACCCATGCGACTTCCATTGTGCTAGCTTAAAGGTTCCTAATATAGTTTTACAGTTTTCCTACGATATGTTTACATGCATACAAGGTCAGAAACACTTCAATTTTCTCATAATAACCATTGCAGCATCAGCTCTTTTCTCACAGAGTCTGAAATGGTTAGATCAAAGATTCGATCTCTCTAAACCCTGCCTTTCCCTGCTCTGATTGGCCCAGTTCTGATTGGTCTACCATTAACAGTGCGTATAGGAAACCAAATGCTATGACATATCTGAACAGTGTTTGAGCGCAGGTCAAAGTAGACAGTGTTCACAGGCAGCCAGTGAAAATCACACATTGGCATTATGCAAATTAGTAACTTCCTTCGAGCAGGAAGTAAGACTGGAATTACTGATGACTTGTTTCAGGCAGTTCAGAATTGCTTCTTTCTTTAAGGAGACAGTATCTCCATTTATCTGTACTTCAATCTTTGAAACATAAAAATAAAAAATAATTCAAAATATTAATGATGGAAGAAGGAAAGTCAAAGGGATTCGACATGATGGTGAGTAAATGACAGAATTTGTGCAAAACTACCTCTTTAATGTTTGGTCAGTGTGCAAACCCGCTAACGCCTCTTGACTGACCACAACCGTTGATCTCTTTCATAACCAAATCTCAGCTGCTTTTCTAGATAGGACTAATCAAATAGAAGACTAATAAACCTGACTGGATGAGGCTGCCGTGTTTAGATTAACCATTACTCTATGAAGATTTTCTTTTCGAGAATTTCAGGTCTTGAACGCGAGGCTTTCTCCTACTGGATCTCATGTGTCATTTTCTGTTCACTTCTTTTTATTGATGAATATCGAGTTAAGTTAAGATGCATGTGACTATCATTTAACATGGAAAGGATGGGATTTCTCCATTACTCACTCATTCATTCTCTTTTCTAAAACACCCTCTTTCTCTCATACTTTCCCTCATGTGAGTTGGGGTTGGTGTCTTTACACTGTTTAGTGGTTTAAGTGAAACACTCATCGGCCTAAAACGAAACCAGAACCTTGTTCCTGGAGATCTGATAACCATTCAGTCTGGTCTGATGTTTGCAAAGCACTTACGTACGATCTGATTCTGATTCTGCATTTGCTTTCCATCTCAAGTCGTCTCAGAAAGAGCAGAAGAGGATCCAGAAGACCATGTCCTCAGGGGACCTTGGGAAAATGGATTCGCTCAGGAAGTCCATGTCGCACACAGATAGCAGGTCAGAGGAGGTTCATTCTCGTGTTCATTTCTTTAATGAAAACTGTAACCAAATATGTTTTGACAACCTTTTTTTCTCATGTCTGAGACGAGATGACGATGAGACAGTATAATTTATCATGAACTGTGATTATATAATCATGCAATCTTTTGTTGAAAAAAGTAAAATGTAGTTCAAAAAATAAAAATTCTCAGGGTTTTAGTTAACTAACAGAGGACTAAGACCAAATTTAAAAAAAATAATTCCTGCAACTAGTCGACATGAAATCAGAATTAACTGTTTATTTTCATGAATTCATGCATCTTTCGTCCAAACAACGTTCTCCGTAGGGTCAGAGGCAAAATGCGCTTCTGGAGTAAAAGCAAACATGGAGATAAGAAGATGTCCAGCAGGGGGCGCTCAGATGACTCAGAGCTCACTGATGGGAGGAACGGTGTGTGCCATTTTTTTTACTAATACTGAATCAAATTTTTGTTCCAAATGTGCCTTTTCCTAATATGGTTTCTCTCTCCCAGACTCTCCTCCTGGAAGCCCTGAGCATGCTGGTCTATCTGAGCGCGGACGGGACAGCAAGGAGAACCGCGAACCGATAATGGGAATGATGTCAATGAAGAGGAGACGCAGTTTGAAGATCAGCAGTGTTTCTCTAGAACCTGCAGCCTGGCAGAACGACTCCCTGCACATCCTCACCAGCACCGCAGACTATCGCAGCATGAACGACTTCCTCATGAAGAAGGTGTGCGCTTGACTTCTGCGCTACTTGAGTTTTTTATGTGACAATTTTGCGGAATGGATCACAAGCCAAAATATGATTAAAAAGCCTTGAGCATCACCATATTAGCCAAAGTATTAAATATCTGTTATCTGATGTTTTGTAGATTGGCGATCTAGAAGCTGAAGATGGTCAGAAGGACACACCTGTGGACGTGGTGTTCAAGAAGGCCCTGAAAGAGTTTCGCCTCAACATCTTCAACTCCTACTCTACTGCTCTGGCTGTGAGTTTCAGAAATCCTGAAAACTTCTTCTCATCCCTAAAATCCCAGCCTAAATGTGTGTCTTCCTCAGATGGATGATGGCAGGAGCATTCGTTATAAAGATCTCTACGCTCTGTTCGAGCACATTTTGGAGAAGAGCATGCGTCTAGAGCAGAGAGACTGGAGTGAGTCGCCTGTTAAAGTCTGGGTCAACACGTTCAAAGTCTTCCTCGATGAGTTCATGACCGAACACAAGCCAATGGATGGAACCATTAGTAAGGTAAAACGTGTCTCTGGATCCACGAATGAACATCATCCTCAAACACTCTTCTGACAGTCTGTGTATGATGTTTTTCAGGCTCCTAAACCTGAGAGAAAGAAGAGGAGGAAAAAGGAATCAGACACTGTCAGTCCTAATTTTAGATCATTAATCTTGTGTATTATGGATTATGAATCCTTGGTAAGAGTCTATTAACATCTTCAGCGTTCTACTGCCCTCTGCAGGTGGAAGAGCACATGGGTCACATCTTTAAATCCACTCAGTACAGCATCCCGACCTACTGCGAGTTCTGTTCTTCTCTCATCTGGATGATGGACAAAGCATGTGTCTGCAAGCGTGAGTCCTGTTTAATAATTTGTATATTTTAGTCTGGGAAAGTTTTCGCTCGCAACATCGGAATAGCTCAAAACGGGACTCGAGCAAGAGTGTTTTCATACCTTCATTTTGACACTTCATAGTCTGGAGTGTCTCTCTCTTTATCTCTTCTCTTGTATTTTGATCTCAGTCACTAAGTGTCTGTCTGCTAGTCTGAGAGCAGCGTAATCAGATTCCTGTAAATTCATCCATTTCTTCTGGACCTGATCAATAACGGCCTCTTGCGTCTCTGCCTCATATTCCTTTTGATCTGATAAGGAAATGGTCCTCAGATCCACTCAGTGCTCGTTTCTTTGTCTTCTTCAGTCTGTCGCTATGCGTGCCACAAGAAGTGCTGTCTGAGGATGACTACCAAATGCAGTAAGAAGGTAAGACCACCTTAAAACAGTGGTTGACCGACATATATTACAGCTATTTGATACCCTACGCTCTAGATATTGGATTTGACCATTAAAAAACCCTTATCGGTCAGCCACTGATCTTAAATGCGTATACTCTCTCATTTTCTCTTTTATATGATAAATGATCTTTCTGTGCCATCTTCAGTTGTATGTGACTCATCTATGTGAATCTTTGTGACTTCATTCCAGTCATATTTTTTTCATGTAATTCATTTCTGTATGTCTGTCTGTGTGTTTGTGCGCGCCCAGTTTGACCCCGAGCTGTCTTCACGGCAGTTTGGCGTCGAGTTGTCTCGTTTAACGAGCGACGAGAGAGCCGTCCCGCTGGTGGTGGAGAAACTGATCAACTACATCGAGATGCACGGCCTCTACACTGAGGGCATATACCGGAAGTCTGGATCCACCAATAAAATCAAAGAACTCAAGCAGGGGCTGGATACCGGTGAGCTACACGTGAACGCCATCTTCTGATAACATTTATTCAAGTAGAAACTTTCATTGACAGTGTCGCATGTTTGCCTTCAGATGCGAACAGTGTGAGTTTAGATGACTACAACATCCATGTGATTGCAAGTGTCCTGAAACAGTGGCTGCGTGACCTTCCTAACCCCCTAATGACCTTTGAACTTTACGAGGAGTTCCTCAGGGCTATGGGTATGTGCGCTTCGGGCCAGATTCAGACTTATTTTCTTACTTAGTCAAAACGGACATTTGATTTTTTGTAGAAAAACTACTCATAATTTGAGCTGATTTACATTGATATAATGGAGTGTGTTTTGTCATGTTGGTCGGTGTAGGACTGCAGGATAAACGTGAGGTGGTTCAGGGGGTTTATTCAGTCATTGATCAGCTCAGCAGAACTCACCTGAACACACTGGAGAGACTCGTATTCCACCTGGTCCGGTGAGACATTTCAACCTCATGACAGCCTGGATGGTTTTTGCTACAGCAGTTTTACCATGTACTGTATCTTTCATGACTTATCTCGGTTTGTTTCAGGATCTCATTCCAAGAGGACACAAACCGCATGTCTGCAAACGCGCTGGCCATCGTGTTTGCACCCTGCATACTGCGCTGTCCCGACACCACTGACCCGTTACAGAGCGTCCGGGACATCGGCAAGACCACTGCGTAAGATGCTACCTTCACAAGCATACTATTTTATATTTTTGTAAAACAGTTTAATACCGTCCAGTCCAGTTATAACTGAAATGGTGATTTAGCATGTTCAATGCAATTTTGTGTGAAATGTCTGTTTGATCTTTATCTTCTCAGATGTGTGGAGCTGATCATCTGTGAGCAGATGAGGAAATATAAAGCTCGTCTGAAGGACATCAACACGTTGGAGTTTGCAGAGAGCAAAGCCAAGAGTCGCCTGACGCACATCCGGCGCTCGATGGTGAGTGATACGAGGCCTCAGAGCTCCAGACTTGCCCAGGATCTGCACCCGATGCTGCCACACTCATGACTTTCCACATTTTTAGCCCCCTACCCATTTTGTGACGTGTCACTTTCCATGCATATGGTACATACTTTGTGCGCCATGAATTTTAGAGGCACAAATCCCATCTTCCCAATGTGAGCACTGCTGAATAATTTAGATAAAATATTAATGAATTTAATGATGCTTTAACTATTTATATTTGACAGCTTATTTTAGGCTAAATCTGACAAAAAATGTAAGTATCTATCTATCTATTAGGGGTATAATGGTACACAAACATGATGGTTCGGTATGTACATCGGTTTTGAAGTCACTGTTCGGTACAGCAGGGGGAGAAAACTAAACATAAAATTGCTTCTTTTTTATTAAACAGTGGTTAATTGAAAATTATTTTTAAATTACTCCGATTCATTTTTTAAAATTGTGACTGTCAGACTTTCTTTTCATGACAAATTTATTTAAACATACATTAAATAATTAAGACTTTACTAACAGGTAAAGTAAATATAATGAATATATAAGTTAATATAGTGCATATATTTAGTGAAATGCTGCCCTCTAGATTTAATTTCTCAAGTGAACTAACATGCTGTGGACATTGAATGACTTGCCTGAGGTAAATATAATGCTATGTGAGATATTATTCTTAAGCTATTTTATTGACGTCTTTCTGAGTTTGAAACACTGGTCGAGAGATTACACGTAAACATATCTATGCATAGATTGTCTGTTCTTCTTCTGCGCTTTTTCCTTTTGTGGCGGTTAGCAAACAGCATTTCAACAAAACATATATACAATACAACAAAATTTGCATTACTGTGCGCCCCCTTCTGGATTGGAGTGTGGATCGCCTGTGACTGTTGGAACCGAGCTGTGATGTCCATGCCATGGCGGTTTGGGACGAATATATATGTCCATTGGTCATGATTTTGCCAAGTAAGACATGTTCCTGGATCAAAATCTTTGTTGATCCTGGAACAACATTCCAATCAACCAATCAGATTTGAGGGACAAGTTTGCCGTTTATGTCAAGTTTAGGCTTGCAACCAGGGATAGGTGAATAACATTGATGTAGAAGCACCTATCTTTCCCCTCTGATTTTAGGGATAAGTTATGGGTAGGGTTAGGTTTAGGGGTAGGAATAGGGTTAAGACTAAATTTTCAGACTGGAATGTTGTTCCAGGATCAACAAAAATGTTGATCCAGGAACATGTCTGTCTTGGCAAAATCACGTTGACCTGTACCGTTTCACCCCTAATATCTATCTATCTTTCTATATTCTAATTATTTTTATGTTTGTTTAATGTTTATTGATAGATTTAAATCATACAAATCAGTGTTTTAAACTGTATTCAGTCATGTCCCAAATTCTGGGATACAGAGTTGCAAAAATAAATTTTAAAATGGCTAATATAATACTGAGTTTAACATTCTCAGGTGGACTATCACTTGCAGCTCCTTTTACTGATCATTTGCTGAAAAAGATAAAAATAGCCTTTTTTCAAGTCTTATTTTGTACTACATTCATGGAAAGTGCTATACATCTTCACTTCCCCATTCTGTTTCCAGACAGACATTCCACTAATCCTGTTTTCTTCCCTTCACTCCTTCCCTATTCCCTTCTCCCCATCCTCCTCTTCCAGAAACCAGTACTAATTGCGGTTAGGTTTATTGGCATTACAAGAACTGCCACCCTGGTATGTATCCACGCCGAAACATCTGTGACGTCACACGGCTAGTACTTGTCAGTCCGAGTGTCAGTGTAGCATCGTTAGTTGCCATACCAGCCATCCGTGGTTTGATGACATGTTTTTTTGGGCCTGTTGAAGACGTTCAAGCTAACTGTGAAATGCTGTCGTGTGACTGGTTGTGAGAGCTGATCGGAGGAGCGTACGGTCCAAATGATGTGCTCAAATGTCATGTTCTGTTTTATTTATTTTTTTGGTTTGTCTTGTTTTAACCACACATGCAACATGCTGCCATATTACTAACATTTCCTCTTTTATTTCTCCTGCATTTGCTTCTCGCTGCATTATTACACAGCCAAACACAGTTAAAAAGGTAAAGCTCAGTGACTGTGTGTTAGTGTGTGTCTGTCTTTAGGCAGTTGCGTCTCACTGCAGTGCTGTCTCTCTCGTGTAAGGTGTGGTCATGCTAGACTTTGTGTGTTACTCATTCATATGCGAATACAAGTAATGCAATCACATATGTGTAGATATTTTATATAAAGTGTATATAAACATAATTTGTGTGTGTGTATATGTGTATTTTTTTTATCATTATTGTCTATATATGTTTCCAAAATTTTAGGCTGCAATTATACATAAATTTTATAATTAGTTTTTTATAATTGTATAATATTTTGCTGCTTGATTATAACTAAAATCTAAATTAAATAACATTTACATTCCAATTACTATTTAAATAAATGTAACATTTAAACATTTATATAAACATTTAAATACGTTTTTAAAACCTTTAACAAATAATTTTACATTTAATTTAAAAATATTTAACTGTAAATATTAAATCCTACTTACCTGTTTTCTATATGTTGAAGTAATTTCACAAAGTGTAGCGTGACTCCAACTTCACTCATTGATTACTCGCTTCTTATGCTCCGGTCTGCTGTTTTCTTCAGGGTAAGGCCCGTTTACGCAAGAGCGGTCGCCACACGCCCTCGCCGCCCTTGAGCCCTCGGATGACGGAAAGGGAGGAGTCGGGCGAGGAGGGGGCGGAGTCTGGGCTAAGTGAGCAGCAGCAAGCGGCCATGCAGCAAGAAGAGAAAGTTTTGACTATGCAGATAGAAAACCTGCAGAAAGAGAAGTTAGTAAACACCTTTTGTGTCATGATTATTGTTTATTTTTCCTGTATGGATTTCTTATGTTCATTATCACTTCATTTTAGGGAAGAACTAACCTATGAGATGTTGGCTTTGGATCCAAGAGCGTCCGATGATGAGATGCTGGAGTCGGAAGCATCTATTGGAACAGCAGACAGCTCGGAAAACCTCATGGAGTCAGAAGGTGCCATGTCCGATCAATGGGGTAACGGTGCTATTTTGTTTGCAAAAGCTTAAAAGCAAGTGGTAGTTTTAAAGAGTTCTGTCATCGTTTACTCACCCGCATGTCGTTCCAAACCCGTAAGATTTTGGTTGATCTTTAAAACACAAATTAAAAGATTAATTCACTTTCAAATTAAAATTTCCTGATAATTTACTTACCCCCCATGTCATCCAAGATATCCATGTCCTTCTCTCTTCAGTCGAAAAGGAATTAAGGGTTTTGATAAAAAAAATTCCAGGATTTTTCTCCTTATAGTGGACTTCAATGGCCTCCAAACGGTTGAAGGTCCAAATGTCAGTTTCAGTGCAGCTTCAAAGAGCTCTACATGATCCCAGACGAGGAATAAGAGTCTTATCTAGAGAAACCATCATTCATTTTCTAAAAAATAAATAAAATTTTATACATTTTAACCATAAATGCTCATCTTGAACTAGCTCTCTTCTTCTTCTTCTCTATTAGAATTCCGGCAGTGTAGACACTGCTAAGTGTATTACTGCCCTCCTCAGGTCAAAGTTTGAACTAATTTGTCATATTCAATATGCTAGTGCAAGTATATAACAATTAGTTCAAAATTTGACCTGTGGAGGGCACTAATACACTTAGCAGCGTCTACACTGCTGGAATTCTAATAGAGAAGAAGAAGAAGAGAGCTAGTTCAAGATGAGGATTTATGGTTAAAATGTATATCATTTTTAATTTGTTTTAGAAAATGACAGATCGTTTCTCTAGATAAGACTCTTATTCCTCATCTGGGATCATTTAAAGCCCTTTGAAACTGCACTGAAACTATTATTTTGACCTTCAACCGTTTGGAGGTCATTGAAGTCCACTATAAGGATAAAAATCCTGGAATATTTTGATCAAAAACCTTAATTTATTTTCGACTGAAGAAAGAAAGACATGAACATCTTGGATGACATGGGGGTGAGTAAATTACCAGGAAATTTTAATTTGAAATTGAACTAATCCTTTAAGGTAAAGAAACCTGAGAGGCTTCTGTCCTAAGCCAAAACTTAGATCCAAAAATGCCATAAAGTCATCATAAAACTAATCCATATGTATCAAGCAGTTTCATCAAAGTCTTGTGAAGAGATACGATCACTTTATCTATATATATCGGTTATTGGCTTTCAAATATAAAGAATTATCGGTTATCGTATTTTCATATCGGTGCATCCCTACTTAGAAGATCCAAAAAGGTCATAAATGTGTCATGAATCAAGACATTTAATCCAAGTCTTGTGAAGAAATAGAATTGCAATGATAAACAGATTTAATTTAAGCTTATATCTACATCTAACCACTGTGATGATGCAATGTTCTCTATGTGTGTGTTTATATGTCAATAAAAGCCTAAATTAAATCTGTTCATCATATAAAGCAATTCTATTTCTTCACAAGACTTGATTCATGACACATTTATGACCTTTTTGGATCTTAAAAGTAGGGATGAACCGATATAAACATTTTGGCTGATACCGATAACCGATAATTCTCTATATTTGAAAGCCGATAACTGATATATTGGCATTAATAGCATTAAAAATGAACATATATATGCCAATACCGATATTGTGGCCGATATATCATGCATCCCTACTAACTTCGTATTGTTTAGCCGAACTTTAAATAGAGGGACAGAAACCACTCAGATTTCATTAAACATATCTTCATTTGCAGATGAGTAAATGATGACAGAATTGTGTTTTTTGCATGAACTAACCCTTTACGTTTTGCACATGATTTGTAGTGTCAAACGTCTCCCTTTTAGAAAAAAACCCCGGCGCAGTGTCGGCAACACGCTGGAGGAAGTCCGAGTCCAAAAGCAGACGTGGTTTACGGCGTCAGCCCGAATCTCTGGACTCTGTGGACTCTGCCGTAGCCTCGCTTTCCTCCGTGTCGTCCACGCCTCAATATCGGTTCCGTTCATCCTCTTCCGGGCCACTGTTTTCCTCCACCTCTCCTGGCGGGGACTTGCACATTCTCCCCGACCAGGAGGGCTCAGAACAGGCTTCCCTGACCACCCGATGTGCCTCCAGCTCTGAGAAAAGCCGTCCGCGGCCCAGAGGGAACCGAAGCTGCCCACCAAAGTCCCGCGAGCCGGGGGAAGGTGGCGGCCGCAGGAGAGAGCATGAATTCGGTTCTTCTCAGCCTTTAGTGCTGTACGGGAGTAATGAATTCATGGTGTGACCATGATAGTGTCTAATATTAGCTGGAGCTGGTAAAGCAGAGACACCAATAAATAACATTTGAAGTGAAAGAAAAAAGCTTGGAAATCAACCACCACAGCCTTTCACTGCACAGTCACCCGTCCTTCCAGTGAACAAAATGTAAGGAAGGAAGAATGGTGTAAAAATGAACGCACCCATAATACACGACCTACTGACTGTAAAGTGGACCTGCTGGACCGGTCCGTTTTTCACCACAGATTCTAAGAAGAGTTGAACAGGGAAAGATTGATTTTTTTTGATCAACCTGTGATGTCCATTTTCATGTTTACAGAACTGAGCCAATGAGAGGTCACATGACTTCAACTGACTGCATGCCGTATTGCTACCATTTTGTTTTCACTCTATGATTAAAACCTTTGATAAAGTGCTAAATATGTAAAATAATATTATATTATTGATAAGGGTCGAATGAATCGTGTAAATAGCTGAAATCCCTGTGCTGCTGGTTGACCCGTGTGAAAATAACGACTTTTTGTGTTGCAGATCGAAAACTTGTGTGAATCTGGTGTCCGTGTCTGTATGTTGAGTTTCTTATGGGTGAGTCTGACAAAAACGCACATGGTCCAGGTCTTATTTCTTTCCTAAACAGTTCTGTTGCATAAACCAAACAATTTTTGTTTTCTTTATGCAAAATCATTTTGATTCTGGGGTGAAATCTGACCCGGACATGTACTATAGTGAGATTCATCCACGTTTTTCTTTTTTTCCCTTTTATTTTGGTTCCAGAAACACATTTTCCCTTCAGATGAAAAATCAAAAGGATGAATAGGGATGAAAAGTCAGATGTGCGTAACCTCAAATGATTCTTTGCTGTAATTTCAATCGCTGTTGTTTGTTTCATCCTTTTTTTCCCTCAGTGTTATGTGCAACAAAATCAGGACTTGAAAATATTTTTGTCATTTTTTTTTTTGTAAATTGCTTTTTTAAAGTATATTGTGTTTTATACATGCTGATATTTTATTGTGAAATTTGAGTATATAAATATATTTTTTGGTGTAATGTTCCACTGTGCCATCCGGAGTCACATATTTAGTTCTCTTGGCCACAACATACTTTTTGGTTAAAACTTTTCATTTTAATTTAGGGCTAGTTTATCACAAACATCTATAAAAGGGTCCTCTGCTGTGCTTTTTACCCTTTAATCTGACTTAAAGGATTAGTTCACTTTCAAATGAAAATTTCCTGATAATTTACTCATCCCCATGTCATCCAAGATGTTCATGTCTTTCTTTCTTCAGTCAAAAAGAAATGGAGGTTTTTGAGGAAAACATTCCAGGATTTTTCTCCATATAGTGGACTTCAGTGGACTCCAAACGGTTGAAGGTCAAAATTATAGTTTCTTTGCAGCTTCAAAGCATTCTACGCAATCCCAGAAGAGAAATAAGGGTCTTATCTGGAAAAACCATCACTCATTTTCTAAAAAAAAAAAAAAAAATTTTTATACATTAATGCTCATAAATGCTCATCTTGAACTAGCTCTCTTCTTCTCTATTAGAATTCCAGCAGTGTAGACACTGCTAAGAGTATTACTGCCCTCCTAAGGTCAAAGTTTGAACTAAATTGTCATATACAATATGCTAGTGCAAGTATATAACATTTAGTTCAAACTTTGACCTGTGGAGGACAGTAATACACTTAGCAGCATCTACACTGCTGGAATTCTAATAGAGAAGAAGAAGAGAGCTAGTTCAAGATGAACATTCATGGTTAAAACGTATAAAATTTTAATTTTTTTTTAGAAAATGAGTGATGGTTTCTCCACATAAGACCCTTATTCGTCGTCTGGTATCACATAGAATGCTTTTAAGCTGCAATGAAACTGTAATTTTGACCTTCAACTGTTTGGGCTCCAGTGAAGTCCACTATATGAAGAAAAAAGAAAAATCCTGGAATGTTTTCATCAAAAACCTTCATTTCTCTTGGATGACATGGGGGTGAGTAAATTATCAGGAAAATTTCATTTGAAAGTGAACTAATCCTTTAACATGGCCATTTATAGCAGTTAAATTCAAAACAAGGACACATAACAGCAAAAAGCTCAAAGCTTTAATATAAACTATAGTAAGTTTACACAGTGAACATTGCTGTTTATGTGCAGGGAATGTGTCTCCAGAAGCTGTTTACTCCTTTTTGATGTGCTGTTACAGATATCTATGTCTATATTTATGTCATATCATAGCCTGTTGCAAGAAACCATCACCATGGTGCAATGTCACAAAAGACTTAAGCTATGTTTTTATGTTTTGAGAAGTATACGTAGGTACTATCTTAACCTTAAGTCCACTAATACTCAAAAACTGGCGGGAAGAAGGAAACGGTTGTTTGTTGCGTCCTGCATAAGTGAATGTAATCACTGTAGCATGCCACACTATTGTCAAAGTTTCTCTTTTACAGCCACTGTATTTAAGATCGTGTTTAAGGCCGGAAACATACTCTATGCAAAATACGCAAACCCGAATGCAGTTCCGTACATATTTAACATGTGGCTTTAGTACTTACCTTCAGATGTCTGTCGTGAAACCGGATTTAGATAGCTAGCTATAAACATGTTAACAGTCTAACGTTAACTTAATTATCTTCAAACTGAGGTAAAAAAACAAAAAACAAAAAAAAAAAACCCTGACCGTTATGCTCTAAGCGCGCGCTTTTCAGAACGCAAAGGCACGTGACCCTGCGTAGCTAGAAGCGTGTGCGCTCACGCACTTGAGTATGTTTCGGGCTGTATGTTTAAAAACAAGGGATGTAATTGAGGGATGTAATATCTCGCGTATGACGATTACTTTATGTTGAATGATCCTGCGCTGTGTGTTTTGATGGACCGAGACAGTCTGCAAATTTGTGCTTTCTAACTTTGTGTTTGTGCTCTCGTGAGCGCAGTTGTAAACGGTGCAATTTGTGTAAGATTTCTTTAATGTGTAAATCAATGTGTAAGGATGTAAAAAGAAAATAATCATTGTCTTATTAAAAAAGAAAGAAAATAAACCTGGCATATGTTTTCCTTTTGTCCATATAGAAAATGTCTAATAAGAGGTGAATATTTTTCAACCAAAATGTAATTAACATTATAATCATCATAATTATTATTTATTATCATTATTTTAATCATCATAATTATTATCATCATCATATAATTGTCGAAACAACGTCTACTTGTCTAAAGTGACGTATGGACGAGCCTTTCTGTAATCTGTGTGAGCGAAACTCATGTCATTGTCATCATGTGTTTATTTTAATTACTTTAACTATGTTTAAGTATTTTAAGTAGAACGGATTTACCTTTCTTTTAACACGTTCACACCCTTCATTTCTGCAATTTCATGTTATTTCCATACTGTAAAATCTAATTAAAATATTAAACGTGATAAAGTAAACAATATAACGTTACAGATCTTTTTCCCCCCAAAGGTTCACTAGAACTTCAGTCACGTGTCAGAACAAAGTGGGCGTGTCTGTTGCTGGGCAGAACAAAGCATTTGATTAAATCATGTGAATCGTTTTACTTGTATTATATAAAACAAACTTCTCCCTGATTGAAATTATGACTCAAAATAATGTTCTGGCACCATGCTAAACTTTAGGTTTATTATAACAAGGATAGTTTTACTACAGTAAAATCATATTCAGATAATATGGGGTCTCATTTATTTTTAAAAAAAATAAATAAAAAAATTAAAAAAGTTTTTTTGTATGATAACGCGATTTTTATTTAAGAAACAACTGTGGTAACATAAACTTACCAACTGTGGTAACACAAACAAACAAACATACAAACTTCAGTTGCCATGGTGAGCGTTACTGACTAGTCTTCGTCCTCCTGAGGGCGCAGCCTCATTCGTCATAAACTCATCATCAGTTCATAATAAAAGCGAATGTGATCGCTGAGGATAAACGAAACCGATCTGAGACACCAAAATGAAAGAGTCCAAACGCGAGAAATCTGTGGTAAATCAGCCCAAACAGTCATTGATGGGTCTGATCGTGTCCCTGATAAGCTCGATCGCTCGAGTCCTGCTGGGACTGTTCCGGTGGATCGCGAGCGGTGAGTTCCCGTGTTTTCTCTTCACATTTGTTCAATACGTTTCAAACAAAAGCTTTGTTGAAGGGTTAAACATGCTGTTGTTGTGTCGTTTCACTCCTTACAGAGATTCACTGTGCTAAATATAGTTGTGTAAGGGGTAAAAGAGCAGCGTCATGTAATCATGACTTCAACAGTATAAGCATAATACTTTCAGTCTGTTCATTTGACAACAACAACATGATGTCACAGTAATAACAACAACAACAACAACAACTGTGTTTTAGTGTTTTGTGAGATTGTTCTGGTCTGTTTTAACAGATAAAGCCATGATCTGCGATGAAGAGACGCCGGTGTTTTTTGACCTGGAGACCACTGGACTGGGTACAGCTCTCTTATAAACACTTTAACAAGTCATTTTATTAGTGGTATCATTTAAAGTTTGTTTGTGTGGCATTTTAAGACTACAAGTATCACTTTCATGCTCTACATTAAAGGGTTAGTTCACCTAAAAATGAAAATGATGTCATTCATTACTCACCTTCATGTCGTTCCACACCTGTCGGAACGCAAATTAAGATATTTTTGTTGAAATCCGATGCAATGACATTTCCTCTCTCAAGATCCATTAATGTACTAAAAACATATTTAAATCAGTTCATGTGAGTACAGTGGTTCAATATTAATATTATAAAGCGACGAGAATATTTTTGCTGCGCCAAAAAAAACCAAAATATCGACTTGTATACTGATGGGCGATTTCAAAACACTGCTTCAGGAAGATTCGGAGCGTTATGAATCAGTGTATCGAATCAGTAGTTCAGAGTGCCAAAGTCACATGATTTCAGCAGTTTGGTGGTTTGACGCGCTTCGAACCACAGATTCGACAATGAAGAAAATATAATGATGTGATTAATCGATTTAACAGCACTATATATATATATTTATACAACAGTTCTTTCTGGTTCTCAAATCTGATTGGCTGATAGCCATGCAATATTTCAGTGATAACAGCACTCCTGCCTTTTCACCATTTGTATCACTCCGCTAGAAGCGACCGTCATGGCAGCCGAGCAAATCCAACCTAATTTTTGCTAATACTATTTGTTGTACCACAAACTGTAGTTTTAAGAGTTTTTTTAGGCGAGAATGTAGTTGTTTAGACCTGAATTGTGACTTATATTTAATCATAGCGCCTATTTTACAATTTGTTTAGACGTTTTCGGAGATACGAGCTCCAGGCAGTCAACGGCCGTTCACATAGGTGAAAAAGTTGTCTCTAATTAGTTTAAAGTATGAAAATCATAGTCACCCAAAATGCTACAGTTAAAAAAAAAAATTACAGTAAAATATTGTTAAAAAAAAATTGAGTATAAAATATATCAAAATGCCATCCCATAACGCCTAAAGAAAATGAATTGGTTAACTATAAGTGGTAAATATTATACTTAAAAACACAATGCATGTAATTCTACAGTAAAATATTGTAAAATATATTTTATACTTAAATTTTTATTTTACAGTATACTGTATACTATTTACTTTTTACTGTATACTTTCCACTTATATTTAACCAACCAATTAATTTTCTTCAGGAATTATGTGGTGGCATTTTTATATATTTTATACACTCTTTATACAATTTTTTTTTTTTTTTTATCAAAATGCCATCCCATAATGCCTAAAAAAATGTAATTGGTTAACTATAAGTGTAAACATATTATATTTAAAAACACAATGGATGTAATTCTACAGTAAAATATTGTAAAATAAAAAATATATATTTTACAATATTTTACTGTAGAATTACATGCATTAAGTTTTTAAATATAATATTTTAAACTTATTTAACCAACCAATTAGTTTCTTTAGGCATTATGGGATGGCATACTAGTTATACTTTTTTTTTTTCAAAATACCATCCCATAATGTCTAAAGAAGTGTAGTTGGTTAACTATAAGTGAAAAATAATAGCACAATGCATGTAATTCTACAATAAAATGCTGTAAAAACATTTTTTTAATAAGTATAAAATGCCATCCCATAATGCCTGAAACTTTTTTAATTTTATAGCATCTTTTTCCCCTCTTCTCAGACACGTCTGCATGTGATATCGTGCAGCTGTCGGCCATCAGCGGGGACCGGACGTTTAACGCGTACCTCCTGCCTCGCTGCAGTATGACGGACGGCGCGTCTCGAGTCACGGGTCTGACCGTCGACGGTCAATCTCTGCTCTTCAACCGGCGTCCCGTGCGCACCGTCCCTCACAGACGCGCTCTGACCGACTTCATCTCCTTCCTCAAGACCTTCAACAGACCCTTTCTGGTGGGACACAACAGCAAACGCTTCGACTGGCCCATCCTGACGCGCGTCCTGGAGGATTTCTGCCTGCTGGAGGAGTTTGAGCGCGCGGTGTCGGGATGTGTGGACACGCTGGGACTGAGCAGAGAGATGTTTCAGCTGCAGAAATACTCACAGCCCTTCCTCGTCCAGCACTTCCTGCGAGAGTCGTACGGCGCTCACGACGCCACCGAGGACGTGAGGACACTGCAGGATCTCTACTGCGTCTGGAAGCCCTGCGAAGATCTCGTGAGGAAGCACAAAATAAGCCTGTGATGCCACAGATACTCGAGGAAAGCGTTTTTAAAGGAATGATCTAGCTGCACTAAATGTAAAGATTCAATAATATAAACAGTGCCTTTTTATCTTTTTATAATGAAAACGTTACATATTTTGGCTGATCATCTGATGCAAGCAGCCATCCATAACTTATGGTTCATATCATTTTCATCATCTCATATTTCTAATTGTGTATTATTGAATTTGCAACAATAACTGCAATATGTCCAGTTTTCTTATTTTTCACTGAAAGTATATAAAGTGTTTCATAGGAATGTTTACATTATTTTATGTTCATTGACTAAAACATCTGTAAATTATGGCACAATATTTAAAAAAAATTGTATTTGTGTTAAGCTTTTTTTTTTTACATTTCGGTTTTAAAAAGTTGCATTTGTTTCCTTGAGTTTTGTGTTTCGTGTTGTGGTTTTATTTTTTTATTTTGGATCTAATATCAGGTTCTGGGTTTTGGGATCCAGTTTCACTTCCCTTTATCTCAGGTGTCAGAATGAATATAACTCTCAGAACTTCATTTCAGAATTGTCACATATTGACGTTTTATCTAGTGACTGGAACCATTAAATATGAGCCATTTTATGAAGCTGCTAAATTTGCTTTTACCTGGGTCTAACTGTTAAACTGTAAAATTATTACCGTTGGTCTCACTTCATTAAACTTCATATTTATGACTCATGTTTTCTCTACATATCTAATTTTTCTGTCAGTGGTTATGCACACACACACACACACACACACACAAATGGTCATTCTACAGAATTGGTTTAAAGTAAAAAAAATGTCATTTTCCACAAATTTTGTATGTTTACAAACTGTATATTATCCAAGGTACTCATTTCTAGTAATTGTACAGTTAATTCTCATATTGTATTTTCAGAAAGTTTTGGAATTTTTTTCCTCTCCCCAAATTTGTCACTACCGAAACACAATAATAAATAATTTAATAAGAAGTTACATTGATCTATTTTGTCTGCCTTGTAAATATATTTTTTGCTATTTTTTTTTAAAAAGTTCACACATAAATAAACAACACCAATTTTATCAATATTTCAAGTGTAATTTATGAGATTTGTTGTATTTTGAATCAAATCTTTGTAAAAGTCAAGTTTATCACACTGATTTCAAAGATTCATTAGTTTGAATAAACATTGAACCAAACACTATAATAACATCTTAGTCTTTATTTTTGACAATAAATCCCATGTTTCGGTCATGACTGCACATTTTCAGTAGTGACAGTAATGTGTTGGTAGTGACCACATCACATGACACAATTTAACTCTCATACTAAAACACTAATGATTTGCATAACTGTACTGACATTTTATTTCCCCAAATAAACGATATGTTCCCTTTTGTTACTACCAAAACAATGATGTCACTACTAGTTTCAGTAGTGACAATTTTAGACACTTTTGAGTTGCTCAGAGATGTTAATCAGCACATGGTTATCTATCACAGTTGTACACACATAAAAACTAAATTTTATCGAATAACCTCCAAAAAACAATGTCACCACCGAAACTTCACCATGTTTCGGTAGTGACAATTTTCGATACCTAGCTCAGAGATGAAAATCAGACATGTTATCTAGCACTGTTTTATACATAAAAACTACATTTCATGGAACAACACCCAAAAAAGTTTGCTTAATTGCAGAAAAAGGTGTTTGGTAGTGACGTTCCTTAAAGTTTCACACAGATTTTCAGACTTTTGAATTCATTTAACTCAGAATGATGAGTGGGATTCAATAGATACTAGAAGGATCTTAGTAAACGCCTCAAATTTGAATAACTAAATGTTGATTATTTTATGTTCTTTTTAAATGTTTTTGGTTGTGGGACAGTAGTTTACATCAGTTCTGTAGAATGGCCCATATATATCTATATAGTCTTCATAATTCACATTCATTTAAAGAAACCAAACAATTAGACATTTTTATATGATTATGAATATTGTGAAACAAATGCATTTTTAAGTAAATGTAATTATATTTCAGAAGCGTATTACTTTTCTTAATTTATTTACTTTCAAGAAAGAAACCTTTGAGCTTTTATAGTCCGGGTACTGAAAATACAGTATACACTTTTTTTGTATCACAATGTTTTAAGCCTAATTAAGTTGACAAAATTATGGATATTTTTCAGCTGACAACTATGCATATACAAACATGAAAATTAAATGTTACACTTTCAAACAGATCAAAACCGTATTTGAAGATTTTTATTGGAATTAAGATTTTGCACAAATTCCACCGAGTTCAAGTGTTGATCAGATGTATGGACAGTTATAACACAGGACACTTGATGTCCAAAATAATCTTTAGCCACTAGAGTAACAAGAAGGATTTTTGCAGAAGGAACATGCAAATAAGTCCTGTCGACTCCGCCTGGATTCTGATGAATATTCATGTTTATGTAGATCAGGAGTGATGACGCCACTAATTCTCAATATTTCAAAGCAGAAACATTCTGAAAGTCCAAATGTAAAGTTTCTTCACTTCACTCATCCATTTCCACGTCTTCTGCCAGTTTTTGGACCATCTTGTCCTCCAGCTGCTTGGCTTGACCTGAATAGAGACGTCTGACGTGAGAACAGTGTTTTCTGGGATACAGACGTCACATTGAGCTGCACGATTATTAATTGTTAAAAGATGGCTCTCTCGATTCAAACACCCATCCAAATCTTATTCCTAAATGACAGTGATTCGACTCAGTCTATTAAATGTAAAAGTTTATAGTTTTGGATATAAACACTGCTGCCTACAATAATGAACAAAATAGAGCAAATTACCAACTTGACGCTTAAAATAACGATTGTATCAATGACATTGTTACACCAGTAGGTGGCGACAAGTGACTGTTAAATAATGTGTCATTGAATCATTCATTCTAGTGATTCACTTAGAAGCGCTGATTCATCCAGCAATGACACAAGTCTTTACGAGTGAGTCATTGAATCATTCAAGCCACCTTTTCATTCAAATGTAACATTTTTAAATAGACTGCCATTTTAAAATGACATGTTATTTTGTTTAGTGTATTCAGAATCATATCATCTATCTGATTTGGATCTCGGTTTATCCAGAATCGCGAGCGTCCGTTACCTGCGTGTGGCGCTTTGATGAGGTGAATGTTTTTCTTGACTTCGCTGATATCTGCCGCCTTCTCCAGCTCTTTGCCTTTCTTCAACCTGCACAAATATGGAAATGTTCATGGAAATTATGCAAATTTCAACCACATGGAGGAATCAAATTACTGACTGAACACTTCACAAACTCAAAACTAAAACAATCCTTGGATTTCTGAGCTCAGAAACACAAACACATGACCCTTTCAAGTCAAGCAAGCTTTATTTCCATAGCAGTTTATGCAACAGATCATTTCAAAGCAGCTTCACAGAAATAAACAGGAAAATGACAGAATCAATGATGCAAACCATCAAATATGAAAAAGCTGCTCTTAAAACGGTTTCCATTCAACATTGCTAATTTAACTTGTGTGAAAATTTGAAATATGGCGTAATACATTTGCGAATAAAGCAGCGATTTCATCCCATGTGTTCAAGAGAACTAAATCATCACTTCTTGGGAAACTGGCATAAATTATCAGTAATAAAAATGAAAAAGGCTCTTTATTTCCTCCATCATAAATGAGTTCATCTCAGACCATCAGACAAAACATCATAAACACAGTCATGTGATCTTTGACTCAGGCATTTCAGAACCACTAATGCTGTGATGCGATTGGTCCGCTGGTTAGTCCAGTTATCCAATCACAGCCTCTGCTGAGGCAGTCACCTGAGGTTTGTGTTGTGCATTGAGAAATTAATTCGGTAAATGTGTTTCCACCATAATTTATGCACTTATGGGATAAAGAAATTGTCTGCCTCAATTGCGCGAATATTTAGAATTTATGCACATTTCATTCCAGTTGTTTTTTTATGCAATATCCCAAAATGTCCATAAAAATAAGTGGATGGAAACATAGCTAGTGTAATTATTTCTACTAATATCACACAAAAAACAAAGGCTAATACAGATGTAAAAATATGTTCAACTCACCTGTTGAAGATAAACCGCGCCTGACGTTTGTTTTTGATGGCCTCGACCTTCTTCATCGCCTCCACTGTTCAACACAAACACATGGTTCAGATTGAGAGTTGATCATTTTAACTTTATTACCGCCACATTGCTGCTCTCGGACTCACCCGTCTTGCTCCAGAGCTCTCTGTTGTATTTGACAGGAATATTTCTGCGCTTCTCGAACTCCAATGAGTTATCCTGTCAGACACAATCACCATCATTTATATGATTTCAAGAACTGAAACAGAATTAACTAAGAAATAAGACCAAAAACTAAGTCCAAAAAAGAGTCGGGTCTCTCACCACCGTCAGCTCTTTGCCCGCGGACTTCCTGAACGCTTTGGTCCACCTGGTCTTTCTTGGGTTTCTCTTCCTCTTGAAGTTTCTGTGGCATTTGGACCTGCAGAACCTGAACATCTTCAAAGCCACAAACACACATCTGTCAGGATTCACACAGAGTACCATCGTATCGCCAAAATATCATCTTTTTTTCGACATGATAGCATGGTGGCAAAATATTAAAATTATATTTTAAAAAATATTAGTTCATTATAGAAGATTTATAATTAAATAAAGGGAAAAAAAGTATTACTATTATACAATTATTTTAATTATTTATTATATAAAAATTATATTATACAATATAAAACCGTTTATAAAAATACATTTTTTGTAAAAGTAAAAATAAAAGCATATTTTATTATATAAATTACTATATTAAATTATATATTATATAAAATGATATTATACATTATAAAACATTTATAATAATAAAAACCTAAAGTTTAATACAAGTAAAAATAAATACTTTATTATATAAAATATAATAAATTATAACAAATTATATTTTACATTATGAAAACACTTATAAAAATATAAATGTAAAATTGTATAAAAGTAAAAAGCATGTTTTATTATATAAATTACTATAATAAATTATGTATTATATAAAATTATATTATACATTATAAAAACATTTATAATAATAAAAATCTAAAATTTAATACAAGTAAAAATAAAAGAATATTTTATTATAAATTATTAATTTATGTATTATATTAAATTACATTACACATAAAAAAAAATATATTAATGTATTATATAAGCTATTATTATACATTATAAAACATTTTTAAAATATAAAATTTTATGAAAAGTAAAATTAAAAGTATATTTTACTATATAAATGATATTACATTGCTATCTATCATATAAAATTATATTATAAATTATAACATGGTTTTACCATGTTTTCTCCTTTATATGCATTACGGTTTTACCATGTTACTCTCAACACTTCGACAGTAAATACCACATACATTAATACAGGAACTCATTCAAAAACGCTTATATGTCATTCGTTAATAATAATCAATGTTAGACACTGGTTTAAACGCCCATCAGTGTCGGTCTGATATAAACACGATCACACACGACAGGAATAATCCTGATAATGGCGTCGATCGAGTCTTTACCTTACAGTCGTTCCGCACAAACATCATTCCGTGTCCCGGATAAACCGGAGCCGAGCAGAAATAACACTTCTCAATACGCATTTTGATCAATTATTATGATTTAACTCGCACATGTGTCGCTGAGCTGCGAACACAGGCGGAAAAGAGAACGCGTCTTTCCGCTTTCGCAGCATGACGTCATCGCGCAGGCCCTCCGCGTTTACTGCCACCGTGAGGCCCGGAGTGTCATTACCTCACAGTCACAGTCATGGCATTTACACCTTTTGACCAACAGGGGTCACCAGCGTGTGGCGTTTCGAAAGTTTCTAAAGGCTTCCAATCACTACTCTTCCGTACTTTGAGTTTAACCCTTTCATGTATTATGACAACCAGGATTTTTTTCTTATGTGTTTTTATTGCTCTTAGGCAAAGAGATTTTCAGATGTCAACTTGAGTGGACACAAATACATAACTGAAGATATACTGTATTAAACTGAAGTTAGTTATACTGTGTGTAGTTAACAAACCAAAGATATATACAATTATGTGAAAACCATATAATATATATAAATAATATAATACAGCTTCAATTATTGCAAACGCAATTGAGTTTGTTTCCATTCAACTAACAGACAGAGAAGAACTTCAAGATGAACTTAGTGTGTCTTTGATATCAGAACATGATGATGTGATTCTGTCAAAGATCTGGTGGAGGTTCAACTCTGTGGAAACCAACTCAGACTGTGTAGAAAACGCTTAATTCTGATTATGTTAAAAATGGGCAAATTTAGCTCAGACTGAAATCTACTTGATCTATTAATGTTTCAGACAAAACTAGCGATCAGGTGTTTTCAAATCTCATCTGAAATGAGCAGTGTTGGGGGTAATAATGCATTACAAGTAGCATGCATTACATCAGATTACTTTTTTGCTGTAACAATTAATGTAAAACGTGCATTACGTAATCAGATTACTTTTATGATGTAACGAGTAAAGTAATGCATTACAAGTAACATGCATTATGTAATCAGATCACTTTTTGATGTAACAAATAAAGTAATGCATTACAAGCACATGCATTACATATTCAGATTACTTTTCTGATGTAACGAGTAATGCATTACAAGTACCGTGCATTTCATAATCAGATTACTTTTCTGATGTAACGAGTAAAGTTACACATGACAAGTAACGTGCATTACATAATCAGATTACTTTTCTGATGTAACGAGTAATGCATTACAAGTAACGTGCATTTCATATTCAGATTACTTTTCTGATGTAACGAGTAAAGTTACACATTACAACGTGCATTACGTAATCAGATTACTTTTATGATGTAACGAGTAACGCATTACAAGTAACGTGCATTTCATAATCAGATTACTTTTATGATGTAACGAGTAAAGTTACACATTACAAGTAACATGCATTATGTAATCAGATCACTTTTTGATGTAACAAATAAAGTAATGCCTTACAAGCACATGCATTACATATTCAGATTACTTTTCTGATGTAACGAGTAATGCATTACAAGTAACATGCATTTCATAATCAGATTACTTTTATGATGTAACAAGTTACACATTACAAGTAACACATTACATAATCATATTACTTTTCTGATGTAACGAGTAATGCATTACAAGTACCGTGCATTTCATAATCAGATTACTTTTCTGATGTAACGAGTAAAGTTACACATGACAAGTAACGTGCATTACATAATCAGATTACTTTTCTGATGTAACGAGTAACACATTACAAGTAACGTGCATTTCATAATCAGATTACTTTTCTGATGTAACGAGTAAAGTTACACATTACAACGTGCATTACGTAATCAGATTACTTTTCTGATGTAACGAGTAACGCATTACAAGTAACGTGCATTTCATAATCAGATTACTTTTCTGATGTAACGAGTAAAGTTACACATTACAAGTAACGTGCATTACAAGTAACGCATTACATAATCAGATTACTTTTCTAATGTAACGAGTAAAATTACACATTACAAGCACATGCATTACATAATCAGATTACTTTTCTGATGTAACGAGTAAAGTAACACATTACAAGTAACGTGCATTTCATAATCAGATTACTTTTCTGATGTAACGAGTAAAGTTACACATTACAACGTGCATTACGTAATCAGATTACTTTTCTGATGTAACGAGTAACGCATTACAAGTAACGTGCATTTCATAATCAGATTACTTTTATGATGTAACGAGTAAAGTTACACATTACAAGTAAAGTGCATTACAAGTAACGCATTACATAATCAGATTACTTTTCTAATGTAACGAATAATGCATTACAAGTAACATGCATTTCATAATCAGATTACTTTTCTGATGTAACGAGTAAAGTTACACATTACAAATACCGTGCATTACGTAATCAAATTACTTTCTGATGTAATGAGAAAAGCATTACAAGTAACATGCATTACATAATCAGATTACTTTTCTGATGTAACAAACTAACTATAAAGAAAATTAATGAGCCAAACAGTTATTTTTGAGAAATATTTTATTATAATGTGCATTGTTCTGACCACTTTTTGGCATGTAATGAAATCAAACTGGTACAACATGCGGGGCTTAAATAATAATACAAATTGTAATAAACCAACAGGCAAATAATGATAACAAGAAACAGAAACTAAAGTCCATTAAAGTTCCTGACAGATGTTTGAATTAACAGTATAAAACACATTTCTTTGGCTGTTCAGGGACATTCAATGAGCAAAACTGTTCAAAGTGTAAAACATAAAACACATATACACATATGACAAGTTCAAAATCACTCATAAGAATATTTAAAAACACTAATGGAAAAATACAGAGTATAATTAAGCATTTACACCCCTAATTCAAAGTTGTTATGATTCATTTTTACATTCAGGAGTAAATTCACATTGTTTGAGATTGGTTGGACATGTTCAATACGTTTAAAACCGGTTTTCTGAAAGTTTACAGATGTGTGATCGTAGCGCTCGTAGTCAAAACAGGATGCAACTTTACAAAAGCAAAAGTCTAGTCTACACAGGGGCGACCGTATCAATCTTTGGTATAGATTTTATTTGCTTTCTGAAATGATGATTTTGTGTCACCTCGATCTAAAGGGTTGTTCCAAAACTCTATGATTATATTTTTCCCAAGTCACGTTATAAAATATTGTTCGCATAACAGTAATGTAGTTCAGCCACACTTCATACAAACACTCAAAATCACACAATCACAATCATACTCGATGTTGAAATCATAAGTTCAACCCAGTGAAAGAAGCAAACAACTCTTTGGATTCTAGCGTCTGTCACACCCGCGTCACTACGATCTAAAATGGAAGCCAAAGAAAAATACCGCGCTCACCCACAATCCGCGCGCTAGAACTAGTATGAAAATGAACGTAAAGCTGAAATGCGTTTCTTTTGGCACTTTCAAATATACAGAAATATATAGTATCTATCTTTGGAGGTAACAGCATCATCTCACACCTCTGTATAATTATTTTATTTCACTCTTTGGATCAGACATCTTTCATATATTGCAAACGATCCTCCCATCATAAGGCCGTCGACGTCTTATAAAGCTTTCAGAGTTTGGTGACCGACATCACCGGCGCACCGACTTTTTTTTTTGGTTATTTTTTTACTTGTTCACCACAGAAATCTTAGGAAAACGTACAAAAACAAACCTGAAAAATTCAACTCGTCCCTTAAACCAACAAAAAATGCATCTGATGATTACAAATGCACCACAAAATGACTAATATAACTTGGTTGCTTACCGTAAATGAAAAATCTGAGGGACAGATTGAATGCGTTTTCTGTTGTAATCAAATGCCATCAATACGGTTCCATTCGACTAAACCCAGAATATTTCTTTAACTCTTTCCCCGCCATTGATAGAATTTTCCATCATTTATGAGACAGCGCTTTCCTGCTTTTTCTGGATTCCAGTGTTTTCACTGTTATATGGTAGGGGGCGCTATTATATGGAAGCTTGTTTCCGCCACTAAATAAAAAATAAAGGTAATTGTGGCTTTTTATCTCACAATTCTGACTTTAAAACACGCAATTCTGACTTCTTTTCTCAGAATCATGAGATATAAAGTCGCAATTGCGACTTATAAAGTCCGATTCTGAGGGGGAAAAAGACTTTTCTCACGCAATTCCGACTATATTACATCATGCAATTCCGACTTTGTAACTTGCAATTCTGACTTCATAACTCAAAATTTTGACTTTATAACTCACAATTTTGACTTTATAACATCACGCAATTCCGAATTTATTATATCATGCAATTCCGATTTTTTTAACTTGCAATTCTGACTATATTATATCATGCAATTCTGACTTTATAAACTTGCAATTCTGACTTTATAACTTGCAATTCTGACTATATTATATCATACAATTCCAACTTTATAACTTGCAATTGTGACTTTATAACTTGCAATTCTGACTTTATAACTTGCAATTCTGACTATATTATATCATACAATTCCAACTTTATAACTTGCAATTCCGATTTTATATCATGCAATTCCAACTTTATAATTCACAATTCTGACTTTATAACTCACAAATCTGACTTTATAACTCACAATTGTGACTTTATATCATGCAGTTGTGAGAGTAAAAGTCAGAATTGTGGGATAAAAAGTCGCAGTTACCTTTTTTATTTTTTATTCAGTGGAGGAAACAAGCTTTTAATACTATTATGCATCTTTTGAAAGTTGTGGTTTAAAACGGAGAAAAAAGGAGCAGAAACAAGCAATAAAAGCATTGATTATGTATGTTTTAGTCTTTGAAAAACTTGATTTTCTCAGCTTTTTTAAAAACGTTTTTATAAACATTCATGTGTTGATTAAAAAAATATGCATGAAGCTATAAAACAGTGGCTCTGTTCTTTCTTCTGATATATTTGAGATATATATATATATATATATATATATATATATATATATATATATATATATATATATATATATATCTTTTGGCTTGCAAATTTTTAAAAAACACTGGCGGGGAAAGAGTCAAGTAGCATGAGCTAAATTATACAAGCAACCAAAATGAATAAAAAATTAATCCTCCATAACGCAAACTGCGCAATATCACAGCGAACTCAACGAACAACATGCTTAAAACCTTAAAATAATGGATCTCGTTTGGCAAACGTAAAACGCTCATACGCTACACGACAATAAACAGGAGGTAGTAAAACACAAGAATGATGAACTGAATTAAATAAACTGAGGTAAGCGGTTCACTGATCCGGATCGATCCGCATCTGAACTCGACGACTTATAAAGCAGCATTCATAACCTGAGGCACCTTAAACGGTTACTTTCATCTTATTTAGTATCTTCAAGTTAAAAATAAATATGTACGGTGAGGTTTAAAAGTCTGAGATCAATGAAATTTGTCACGTTTGAAAAACAGAATTTCTCATAATTAACTAAAAATAATGAAAAACTGAATTATGAAGTATCGTTCATTGTTAGTTCATGTTAACTCATTGAACCTTAATGTAAAGTGTCCATCATTTTCATTCAACTTTTGGACTCTTTGGATTATATACGGCAAACACCTTCAGTGTTTATATCAAAACAATAATATAAAATCAAGAAGCTGCACAAACCCGTACGAGGGCGAATGAGGTAGAGAGACAGCAGAACAAACTCCGTCTCTGTCACAAAAAACACGCGTCCGTTCGGGTAAAGCACATCAGGTGTTCTTCAACACATTCATCATCTTGAGCAGGTAAAGCTGGTCGGAAACAGGTCCTTCATCTTTGGGAATCACTCCGAACAGGAAAGTTATTAGGAAGGGCTGTGCAAGTTAGTCAAAGCCAACAGAGCAATCTGCGACTTAGTAAAGCTATTCAAAGGGTTTTTGGCACAAATATCCAGATCACACTCTCTCCGGTGCGATCTGATCCTGAAGAAATGGTGCAACTTGTTTTTGTTGGCCATGGAATCACAGGCCACACCCACTCACATCACAGACTGACAGGTGAGTTAAAGAGGAAGTGGAGGTAGATGTCATGAACGCTCACGCACAGACGCACACGGGCACTTCTTGTCTGTTTCGCTCGCTGTCGTCCGACCGATCCGAGGTTCTGTCCGTCTCGTCGTGAGAGAAGTTTCCGGAGTCTCCCGCGCTGGTCTGCGAGCTCTCCGACTCCCCTAGAGGCCGATAGAGGATCTGCTCGTCCTCGTAATGCAGAACCGTCTTCCCCACCTCATAAAGACAAGCAGGATCCTCAATCTGTCCAACACAAACATCAAAGCTCATGATCTGCAACATTATGACTAAACTGTGATTTACTGGTAACAATCGTTAACATAAGTTAACAATGAACAATACTTCTCAGCATTTTGTTCATTTCAACATTTACTAAAACATTTTTAAGATCAAAATCTGTTAGTTAATGCACTGTGAACAAACATTTTATTAACTAATATTAAACAAAGGTTAATATATGCTTTAAACATTTATGTCCTACATATAATGTTAGTTAATGCATTAACAAATGTTAGCTGTATTTAAGAAACAATTATGGTAAGTTTGAATAATCTGTTTAATTCAGAAATGCATCACAATTAGAATTGTTATTGTGAACTTAAACTGAAATAAATAAAAAATAAATAAAAAACTTAAACTAAATAAAATCTGAATTGCTAAAATTACTTTCTGGAAATAAATAAAAACTAAACCTGAAATAAAAAAATTAAAGCTAAATAGAAATATATAAAAAATAAAACTAATAAAATTGACAAAAACACATACATTTATTTTTTAAAAAATTAACTGAAAATATAAAAATAAAAGCTAATTCAAAATATTAATAAAAACTATAAATAATACTGTTAATTAATATTATTGTTAACTAAAACTATTTAAAAATGTGTTCATTGAAATAAAGCTAAAATAAATTATTTATATAAAATATAAATAATAGATGAAAACAAAAATTAGAAATACACTAAAGTTACTAAGTGGAAATAAATAAAAACTAAACCTGAATGAATAATAATAATAAACAAAAACCTAACTAATAAATTTGACACTAAAATTAAAATGAACTGAAAATATAAAAATAAAGGCTAGTTCAAAATATTAATAAAACAACACTGGGCAAATGCTGTTTGATGTTGACTGTGATGTAATTTTAAGTTTGATACACAGAATTAAAACATTTATATCAGTCACTCACCTTGCTTTTATTTCCACTAGACTTTTGAGTGTTACTGAAAACACTCCATTTGTTTCGTTTGTTCTGAGCGTCACTCGTAATCGGTCCTGCGTGGTTTATTATTAGATTTGTTCCACCCTAAAAACAAACAAAACATGCATTTAAACCTCATTAAAACTGCCAAAACAGTGACAAAATTTATTAAAAAATGTTTTTTATTTAATATTTTGTATTTTTAAGGGATTTTATGGTGCTAAATTATATTTATGCAGTAGTTATAATCCATTTATTCACTTTTTGAGCATACTTTAGACATTAAAATTAAATTTCCAACTTAAACTGTCATAAATCTTGAATGGTTTGAAACACAGACTCTTTTTAAAGACACTTTTTGGTAGATTTTTGCTGAAAAAAAGTTAAAAAGTGAACAAAAAAAGTTATAGATTTGTGCGTTTATTGTTATGAAAAATGCAATTTTTTCCCTGGTTTTTATATGAAATATGTATTTTCCAAAACACATTTTACTCTAGAACTGTGAGAAAATCAAATCCATATATCTAAATAAGTTTTGCTCCAAATGTGAGGTTGATATCTCAAAAAATGAGCTTTCAGTAAGATTTTGTTTGGGTGCAGTACCGAACACTTCCACTAGAGGAGATTTGCTTCCCATTCGTTTCCAATGCGCTCATTTTTGACAGCGTGGAGCACAAGTGTGACTGTTCTACTCAGGACCATTTAACCTTTTTAAATCATGTCCATAAACTTTTTTGTGTGTTAAAAATTCTAAAAGACCAAAACTTAACATTTTTCATTCAAAAATGACCGGAGAGTACCAGAAGGTTAAACATTTTTAACAATAAATAAAGTAAATAAAGTAAACAGATTCTTACTTTGGCGTCAATGAAGTGTGTCCTCATCATCGGTATCAGAATGTTTGCGTTCTCCGCCTGCTGCTGATTGGCTGATGACGCACCACTATGCATGACCTCATTCCTCACCTGTCCAATCATCTTTGAGGAAGCAGATTTCCTGCTGAGAGAAAACAACACTGACTGTCACACAGCCTAACTTGTTTCAACACAAACAGAGTGATCTAGAGTGTTTGTTCAAACAGAAGGATCA
>VTFQ01000683.1:0-25001 GCA_036281575.1 Ancherythroculter nigrocauda
GGCATTTTGCAGTTTGACTTGATCATATTTCTGCTCTAATTCAATTCTGTAAATTAATGTTTGAAAAAAAATGACGATTTTTTTAATTAAATTAATTTAATGTTTTGTTTTTTGGTGCATCAATGTTGCGCTGTAGAGTTAAAGCTTGCTTGCACAGATAATTTAGCCGATGCAATTTCATTTGCCGACATATGAAATGTATATCTGCAGTGTGGCCTTTCTGCAGTTATTTATATATATATATATATATATATATATATATATATATATATATATATATATATTTTAAGGTTTATTGATCCAAAATGTGTTTACACATTTTCTTCTATATCTTTGTTTGGTGTTCTGTACATCGTGGCTGTGAATGTTTATCCACATTGCCTTTCATTTGTTTAAAAAAGATAAAATCATTGTCAGTTTCGTCTATCACTTGACAGGCAGTTTGGTCGGTTTATTAGAAATATGTTTCTCTGTGCTGTGTGTGAAAGAAAATAAAAGTTGTCTTAAGCCGCGCCCACGGGTAGGCTATAGGCCTTTCATAGGTATGAAATAGGCTTTCTATAGGTAGGCCTTTCAAAGTCCGTGCGCACTCTCTAGTGGACTGCTGTTTTTCAAGCTCAAATCACCCCCCCCCCCCCCCCAACCCCAACATATATGATTCGACTATCAGTCGAATATAGGCAATCTGATTCGAATCGGATTCGACTATGTGAATCCATTGTCGAGGACACCCCTACAGTTTACACAAAAATTTACACTCTGTCATCATTTACTCACTCTCATGTGTTTCAAACCTGCATGGATTTCTTCTGCCGAACACAAAAGATGATATTTTGAAGTTTTGGTGACCACTGACTTCCACTGTAAGGGAGAAACACTGAGACTTTTCTTACTGAAAAGAAAATGTCTTCTTTTGTGCTCCACAGAATAAAGAAAGGCTTACAGATTTGGATGACATGAGGGTGAGTAAATAATGACAGATTTTAAATGTTTGGGTGAACTATCTTTTTAAGAAGGTCTACTCATTGAAATTGATATTGTAACAAAGTAAATCAGTAATCTTTTCCTCCACGCAGCTCTACTACAGACCCTTTCCACATTTCACTCCACTGTACACTTGTAGATGGAGAGACTGAAATACAAATACAGACATTCACAGGATGAGATGAATCTTAATGCTCGACATACTTGAGTTTGTTCAGTGTGAAGTTTGGATCCTTCAGTAGATCAGAGATGATCTTGAGTCCTGATTCTCCCAGGTTATTGCCTCTCAGTTCCAGCTCTCTCAGGTGTGAGTGGTTTGAACGCAGAGCTGAAGCCAGATAACCACAGCCTTCATCTGTCATCTCACAGCTACATAATCTACAAACACACACAAAAACAATGAAAATATCTGTGACATCAGAACTCACAACAAACACTTGTTAAATCTGCTGAATAATTACACATCCATTTAAAGGGGTGGTTCAATGCGATTTCACTTTTTAAACTTTAGTTAGTGTGTAATGTTGCTGCTTGAGCATAAACAGTATCTGCAAAGTTACAGCGCTGAAAATTGAATGCAAACGGAGATTTAACTCCCTGAGGTCTGAAAACGCGCCGGCGCGTTTTGCAGGTTTTTTTTCACATTGCAGCAAAACAGACTTAAAATACTCTGTCATTTTTTGTCATAGAGACATAAGTAATACATCAATTGAAACTATAGAATATCTCCTTTTATTTGTATGCACTCAGAGTAAAAACAAAATGTTGTGCTTTTTGTAAAATAAAGAAAACTAACATAATGCGTGATCTCTTGTCTCCCTCTGAACGAAGTCCAATCTGATAGTTCTCAGAAAATGAACTGTAACTTAGTGAATACTACTGACAAAAAATTACACTTATGTCTAAAGAAACGTTAAAATGTCAGGTTTTAAATTGTGTAAGTCAAATCGAAAACAAACATTCTGTGTTTATGTAATCTGTATGAAAAGAGAGCCATGTCAGAAGTCCGTGATTCAGCTCATTACCCACTAATGCAGCAATGCCCACGGAGCCAGCGCTATTCAGAGGCAAATTCAGAGGCAACTTCAGAGGCAACACATGCATTCATCGTCTCAATCGTGTATTTATTGTCTTGAAAAGTGTTTATCTGGATGTAAAAGCCATGGTTAGCGACCTCTGGAAGACATGTGATGCGTCCCAATTCGCCTACTTATACTACGCCCTAAAAGTATGTACTATTTCTGTGATCAAAAAGTACTTACTTTTGAGTGTGTAGCAAAAGAGTAGACAAGCTTTGGGACATACTATCACGTCATACAATTGCGTCTTTGCTCTCTGTCGCATCCAGTCACCGTAAACTGCCCTGTCAATCATCTTACATCCTCCACATTTCATTTAGCTAATTTCCTACCGTATCAGAGAGAAATGCAGCACGTTGATCTGCAGTCGCGAGTCTTTCATGTGGAGAACTCTCCTCATATTAATGCATAATGATGCATTTAAAAGTTAATGGCCAATCAGATCTTTATAAAAGTCCACATTGGTATTTGCAGATGAAAAATAACACATATAACATTAAATAAATATTTTCTATCAGTTTGAACTGATTATTAGTCACTCAAACAACCTCTCAGCGTCGATCGTGCATATTCGCCATGTTTTGTAGTTTTTAACACTTTTTACTCGTGTTTGTAGTTCTGAACTGAATCCTCGTACAACGCGCAAAGGGTTGTGGGCAATATTAGCCTCTATAGTGTGCACGGATCCACACTTCGAAAATCTACCGGAAATAGTAGACCATCCGGGGACTTTTGGCATACTCTTTTCAACATACTATGCTTTGGGACACACTTATTTTAATCTCACATACTATTTAGGATGGATAGTATGGACATTGGGACGCAGGGATGCATTTTAGATGATGAATTTTAGATGAGGTTTTGTTTCTTTAGCGCCCTCCGGCTGCAGTATGAATTGAAAACACCATTCATGGAATAGCCTCTTCTTCTTTAGATGAATTTGTGGACTAAAAATGCACAGAGAGCGCCCTCCGGCTGCAGTATGAATTGAAAACATCAGCGCTCATAGTGATGACAATGAATATTAAATTAAACTTACTCCTCTGTATAGAAAATTGACATAAACATATGAGAATCCAATATTTCTCCAAATGTGCATGCTTTTAAACTAAAAGCCTATATTCAGACTCTTTGCATCACAGAAATACATTATATTTTAAAGTATAATATAAAACCATTACTTTATATTGTAATAATATTTTTCTGTATGTTTCATATACCATGATGAGCTTGAGACATCACAGAAGTTTTTTTCACAGCCTACCTGACTGAAATGCCTCATTAATATGCAAGTCATTTCAGGTCATTACTATGCGATTCTTTTGTCTTCTCAGGTGAGAATGACCCATTATTCATGGTGATTCACACCTCCACGCATACTGTGTTTCTTGGCAAAAAGTGTCTTACAAAAACTAAATCAATATATTGTTATAAATGAAAGAGTAGTCAGCATAATTTTTTACATAATTTTGAAGCAAAAACTGTACTCTACAACCTCAAATACCCTAAAGTATTGTAAACACAGATTTAATATACTTTTATTGGCCTTATTTCAGTGACTTAAGTTTTTTGTTTTTTTAATAACCACGCATAAACGTTATGCCTTCAAAAACACAAACATGTACATATATGTTCCTCACATATTATGGTAGCCTAGTTTGTGCTGAATACAGTGTAATGACACTTTTGTCATTAATATGTTTATGAACAACTGAAAAAAGCACAAATGTCAGGGCATGTCAAAACTTCTCCAGGAGAGAGGCGGGACAAGGTGGAGGGTGGGTGTGGCCTTAACCAGCTTGCGGCTACGGTACCATGCGATATTGTTGACAGTGGATGTATTGCAATGGCTCGTAGATACGCAGTCATTCCAGCTTTCGATCCGGATGGAGAAGTTGCAACTCAACGGCTACAGCAGGATGTCTCCGAATGGTTAGTTTAAAACATTGTGTCTGGATATGGTAACTTTAGTTGATTTATGTATGCTGTTACAGTTATTATCATCTAGCTAATGCTAGCCTACATTGTTGTCTCTTCATGATATATATATAATTATCAGCTATAGACACTAACCAGTGCAACTAAATTAGTCAGACCTCTGCCATTATTACAAATACCTTTTTTTGATAGGTGCCATTGTGGAAAATGTGCTACCATGCCAACAACATTTAAGATTTATGAAATATAAAATATGTAAACAAATAAAAGTTTTTACAATCTTTCTTATTACAATTACATCAAGCATCAAATGTGGATATCGCGTGCCCATAACACTAACAGCAGAACGTTATCCAAACAACAAAGAAATGTATAACACTCGCGTTACAGTGTGTATTCATACACACACTTGATGCTGTCTACCTTTACATTAGCAACAGTAACTGGGCTTTATTGGCCCACGTTGAGGAAACATTGGTCAGTGAAATGTGTGATGCAGACATACAAAACTATGGGAAGTTGTGTCAGCGCATTGATGTCTGATGGCAGCAGCGTCCAACGTGATACCTTTTGGCCTGTTGAACATGAGACCATTGCATTGGTGGCTAAAACCAAGGGATTCTCACTGAGGGGGAATTCGTTTCGTATGATCAGAGTCACGCGGCGCTGCTTACGTGCTCTAGTCATATGAAAGCAACCTTGGTTCCTATCCCAAGGACCTGTGCTGGGGGCTCTCAGTTGTCGCGTCACGCTAACGACAGATGCATCCCTCACGGGTTGGGGGGCGATCATGAGTGGTCGCTCAATTCGAGGTCTATGGCAGGACCATCGTCTCTCTTGGCACTTAATTGCCTGGAAATTATGGTAGTATTTCTGCCATTGAAATACTTCCTTCCAGACCTCAGAGACCAACATGTGTTAGTCAGTATAGACAACACATCAGTAGTCTCTTATATAATTCATCAGGGGGGTCTGTGATCACGCCCGCTTTATAATCTGGCGAATCAGATTTTCCTGGAGTAGAGATCCTGACGCCAGAGCGGTCAGGATCCTGAGGGTGGTCCCCTCTGGAGACAGACAGTGTTCACCTCATCATACGGTGCCTGTGTGTCTTCGGTGCCCTCAGGAGGGCGCTCTGGCAACCCCGCCGCAATGCCGGGGCGCAGTAATTCCCTGCGTGTCACCCGAGGGTGGCGCGCTTCATCTGCAGTCACGCCAGTTGTTCCCTGCCGGTCCGCCGCTTCAGGGCACTGTGCTAGCTGCTTATGCTCTACCAGAGGCCAGCCTCGAGAGGCTGGTACCCTTAGTAAATTTTTTTGTCATACCTGAATGTGGGAGCAGACATTCTGTCGAGGCTGAGGCCCGGGGAATGGAGACTTCACCATGAGTGGTTGAAGTTCTTATGGAGAACTACGGCTAAGCCCAAGTGGATCTGTTTGCGTCTCGAGAGACGACTCACTGTCCACTGTGGTTCTCGATTTCAAACCCAGCACCTCTTGGGCTGAATGTTATGGTACAGCCGTGGCTGAGGCTACCGCTGTACACATTTTCCCTGATTGCTCTGCTCCCGGGAGTTCTGGAGAGAGTTTGCCGGGACGGGGCCCCTCTCATATTGGTAGCCCCGTACTGGCTGGCCCGAGTATGGTTCTCGGACCTGGTCTCTCTCCTAGACTGGTCTCCATTGGAGATTCTGATCAGGAAGGACCTTCTCTCTCAGGTGGACGGTCTAATACTGCATCACCGCCCGGAGTTATACGGACTGTGGGCGTGACCTCTGAGGGGGCACGTCTCATTAGTCTCTGGTCTCTCAACTGAGGTTGTTGAGACCATACTCCAGTCCAGAGCTCCCTCCACGAGGAAACTATATGCACTTAAGTGGAGATTTTTCACTTCTTGGTGTGAAAATCACCAGTGGGATTCAGTCAACTGCCCGGTTAGCGCAGTACTGGAGTTCCTGCAGGACAGATTTTCTTCAGGGTCATCCCCCTCGACGCTGAAGGTGTATGTGGCGGCTCATGAAAACCCAAAATTCTCAAAAAATTAGCATATTTCATCCGACCAATAAAAGAAAAGTGTTTTTAATACAAAAAAGTCAACCTTCAAATAATTATGTTCAGTTATGCACTCAATACTTGGTCGGGAATCCTTTTGCAGAAATGACTGCTTCAATGCGGCGTGGCATGGAGGCAATCAGCTTGTGGCACTGCTGAGGTGTTATGGAGGCCCAGGATGCTTCGATAGCGGCCTTAAGCTCATCCAGAGTGTTGGGTCTTGCGTCTCTCAACTTTCTCTTCACAATATCCCACAGATTCTCTATGGGGTTCAGGTCAGGAGAGTTGGCAGGCCAATTGAGCACAGTAATACCATGGTCAGTAAACCATGGTTTTGGCACTGTGAGCAGGTGCCAGGTCGTGCTGAAAAACGAAATCTTCATCTCCATAAAGCTTTTCAGCAGATGGAAGCATGAAGTGCTCCAAAATCTCCTAATAGCTAGCTGCATTGACCCTGCCCTTGATAAAACACAGTGGACCAACACCAGCAGCTGACATGGCACCCCAGACCATCACTGACTGTGGGTACTTGACACTGGACTTCAGGCATTTTGGCATTTCCTTCTCCCCAGTCTTCCTCCAGACTCTGGCACCTTGATTTCCGAATGACATGCAAAATTTGCTTTCATCCGAAAAAAGTTCTTTGGACCACTGAGCAACAGTCCAGTGCTGCTTCTCTGTAGCCCAGGTCAGGCGCTTCTGCCGCTGTTTCTGGTTCAAAAGTGGCTTGACCTGGGGAATGCGGCACCTGTAGCCCATTTCCTGCACACGCCTGTGCACGGTGGCTCTGGATGTTTCTACTCCAGGTCTGGAATCGGTCCTTCTCCACAATCTTCCTCAGGGTCCGGTCACCTCTTCTCGTTGTGCAGCGTTTTTTGCCACACTTTTTCCTTCCCACAGACTTCCCACTGAGGTGCCTTGATACAGCACTCTGGGAACAGCCTATTCGTTCAGAAATTTCTTTCTGTGTCTTACCCTCTCGCTTGAGGGTGTCAATGATGGCCTTCTGGACAGCAGTCAGGTCGGCAGTCTTACCCATGATTGCGGTTTTGAGTAATGAACCAGGCTGGGAGTTTTTAAAAGCCTCAGGTATCTTTTGCAGGTGTTTAGAGTTAATTAGTTGATTCAGATGATTAGGTTAATAGCTCGTTTAGAGAACCTTTTCATGATATGCTAATTTTTTGAGATAGGAATTTTGGGTTTTCATGAGCTGTATGCCAAAATCATCAGTATTAAAACAATAAAAGACCTGAAATATTTCAGTTGGTGTGCAATGAATCTAAAATATATGAAAGTTTAATTTTTATCATTACATTATGGAAAATAATGAACTTTTATCACAATATGCTAATTTTTTGAGAAGGACCTGTACATAACCGAGACATTTCATAGCTCTCTTTATTCTATTGCATTTATTTGAGCTGTTTATATTTTATTACTGACTTTTTACTTGTGTTTTTTTTTTTAATGAAAATAAAACTGCGTTGAAGAAAAGTAGATTTTTGTCTGTATATGTTGTCAATTATAGAAATGCCGGAATTGGCAAAAATTAGTATTGGCAGAACACACTAACAACAAAAAAAATCGGAAATTGTAAATGGCCAAGAAAATTGCAATCGGTGCATCTCTAGTCAGATTTAAATATGACCCAATTTAAATTAAGAGTTAACTATTTACTGTTATTTTGTTGTTGTTAATAGTAGTACTGTACTCTGGGCCGCATTAATGCACGGGCTTACCTGGGCTTAAGCCCAGGACCCCGGGGCTGAGGGAGGGCCCCGGTGATGCCGGAAAAAATATAACCGCATTTTATAATGTGATGACTGTCCCTTTAACATTGCTTTGCTTTGAATACAAATACGGTCCTGTGCGTGAAGTGCATCAAGACGCGCCACGTCTAGCAGCAAGCAACTCAGTATCATTATCTGGAAAATGCGGACAGACCGAGTCGCGCTGCCTGTGTGAGTACACTCATAGGGCTCGTTCACACAGAATGCATTTTTTCTTTGAAAAACGCGAGACACGGGCAGTGGAATGGGGGAAACCGCAAGGTCTTGAGATGCTTTTTAAAACTTTTTTAACTGATTTTAACTTAGCTGAACTGATTCATGGCTTAAGAACGCCATGTCATGCGCGAGATGCTGCAAGACACGAATGCATCGGTTCTGCGCTTCCTTGACCACCTTTAAATATCTACACAAAGGCCATAGCATTGACACTAGACACATCTTTTATGTATGTATACATTATTTGCTTCCATTTTAGAACACTTATTATTTAAATAATATTTGTATTGTATTATAGTGATGATAAAAGAGATCTGGGGCCTGTTTCAATAAGGAGGTTCAGCCAACTCTGAGTTGAAACTTGAACTCTGAGTTGACTTACTCTGAGATGGGAAACTCTGAGTTTTCAGTTTCAGAACAGCTGAATTGAGTTAGTTCAATTGACTCTGAGTAGGTTGACTCGGAGTTAAGTGCGTGCACCACGACTATGAAAAGGCATCATCAATGGAGCTCTGATATTACAATTCACCATGGCAACAGCACATGACAAAAGGACATCCGCATACTTCTGAGTCAATGCAAGTTTAATTCTTATCACCGTTATAATATCAAAGGTGAAAACTGGTAGAATGGTACGTTATTGAACTAGTATTTATTTTCATGGTATCCCACATGCAAAAAAAGAAGAAGAAAAAAATAATGCAGGATTCAATAATAAGAGTGGAAATGATTTTATGATTATTAAACACTCGTTAGGCAATTTACTTCGACTTTTAGAAATGTTTCTTCATTTTTATTGAAAACAAATGCCTTTCTCATGTGATATGTGATGGGAAAAGGGAAAATAGTGAGCTCGGCAAAAGGCGCACCCAACACACTGTTGCCAACACCACTGCAGCCACTAGAACATGGGTCAATTTTAACCTGGTGTGACATTGGTGGGCGGAGCTACTGTAAATTTGCACTCAATAATACCCAGGAGAAAAAAAAAGTATACTTGAGTGCATTAAAAAAAAAAAAAAAAAAAAAAAAAAACTTAAATACAAGCAATTACATTTGTAGTACATTCTTTATTTTGGTGCTAAATAAAAGTGTCAAAGTTATACACTATAAATACACTAATTCAATGTATATCTGTACTTCAGTAGTACTTCACTGCACTTGGAAAAGTATACTAAATACCACTACTTAAATTGATTTTTTGTTCAATGAAATAAAGTATACTACCACAAAAATATACAGAGGAGTTTTATTAGTGTATTTGTTAAAAGTGTGCTTTCAATGCAGTAGATTGCACTTTATTTTAGTACTTGGTACACTTCCATAATGTACTTAAAGTACTCTATTTTCGTGCACTAATTTTGTACTTAATATTCTAAAAGCTGTACTTTAGTACTTCTTAATATAATATTAAGAACATCCAAGTGTACTCAACTGTGCTATTTTGAGACACCATGAATTTGAACTAAAATGTGCTTTTAACATACTATCTCTGTATTTTTTTAAAAAAAAATATTTAGTTACCACTTGTAGTACACTTGAACCCATCTTTCATACACTTTTAAATGTACTCATCAGACATAGGAAATACACTTATGAATTATTTAAAATGTAAGAATAATATATGATAAATATATACAAAATGTATCCGTAATGTTGTAGGCAATAAATTATAAATACATTTTGTTTCATTCATTATATATTAATCTTATATTTGAAATACATCATAAGTCTATTTTAAAAGTGTTTGAAAGATGGGTTCAAGTGTACTAAAAGTGGCAACTAATTACATTTTTTTAATACAGAGATAGTATGTTAAAAGCACATTTTAGTTCAAATTCATGGTGTCTCAAAATAGCACAGTTGAGTACATTTAGATGTTCTTAAGATTATCTTTTAGTATATTAATTACAAATTAAGTGCAGGGAAATAGAGCATTTTAAGTACATTATGGAAGTGTACTAAAATAAAGTATATTTTACTGCACTTTTTTTTTCACCTGGGTTGACACTCCAACACTTTCCGTTTGCATTAAGATTATTTTTATTACCATACTGGCAGATATTGATAATTTTACTTAAGTAAAATGCACTCAATTTAGATCCCCCCAGGAAACAAGACTAAATATCTTATATCATTTTCTTATATACTGTAGAAAATCCATCTTGATTTAAGAATTTTTAGATATTTGTACTTGAAATAGGATGAAAAATACTAATTTTTGCAGTGCGAATAAATGAGTTAACTATTTAAACATCACTTGCACTTTAAAAAGGGGGAGGAAACCGAAGGAATCTCTGGGTTTACCAAAGAAAACGTCTCGGTTACGACTGTAACCTTAGTTCCCTGAAGAGGGAACGAGACGTTGCGTCGAGAATTGACGCTGTGGGAACGCAACGCGTAATGTCATCATGAAGCACGTGTGAAATCCGTCCAATGGAGTGACAAGACGTCAGAGGCGGGTGACGTCACGACCAGGAACTATAAAGCACCCCCAAACAAAGCAGCGCTAGCTTCAAGTGTCTGAAGTAGTCGCTTGACAGGCATGCAGGAAGTATGGCAGAACGACGCAACGTCTCGTTCCCTCTTCAGGGAACTAAGGTTACAGTCGTAACCGAGACGTTCCCTTTCAAGGGAACTCGTGTTGCGTCGAGAATTGACGCTGTGGGAACGTTAATACCCACGCCGCCATAATGACCAAAGCCTGTCTAGTGTGACTCGTCAGCACCAGACAGAATTCTGGCCCCAGGAGTGGAGCTCAGATCCAGATCATAAAATCTGATGAATGTATGCGGTGAGGACCAGCCTGCCGCATCACAAACATCTTGCAAAGATGCTCCGAAGAGCAGAGCTTTAGAAGCTGCCATACTCCTAGTGGAGTGGGCCCGAACTGCCAAAGGAGATGGCAGCCCGGCCGCCCCATAAGCAAGCGAGATAGCCTCGACTATCCACTTACTCATACTCTGCTTAGACGCTGGTGCCCCTTTCTTAGGGGACCCAAAACAAATGAACAACTGTTCCGACTTACGCCACTGGGCAGCTCTATGAACGTAAGCATCCAATGCCCTAACCGGGCAAAGCAGATTAAGGCGTTCCTGGTCAGAATCCCTAAAAGGAGGAGGACAGAAGGCTTGCAGTACTACGGGCCTCACTACATTAGTGGGGACCTTGGGAACATACCCAGGTCTGGGATGAAGAAAAGCTTTCACCATACCGGGGGCAAATTCCAAGCACGACGGGGCAACTGAAAGAGCTTGCAAATCTCCTATTCTTTTAAGAGAAGAAATAGCGAGAAGGAACAAAGTCTTTAAAGTTAAAAACTTGATAGGCACCTCCTCAATAGGCTCGAAAGGAGCTAAGGAAAGGCCCTGGAGCACCACAGCCAAATCCCAAGCTGGAACCCTCGTGCGTACCGCAGGCCTCAGCCTCAGTGTGCCACGGAGGAAGCGTGTAACAAGGGGGTCTCTCCCCAGAGAGCCCCCTGCCAAAGGAGTGTGGTAAGCCGCAATAGCCGCCACATAAACCTTTAGAGTGGAGGGAGATAAACCCGCAGAGAACCTATCCTGCAGAAATTCCAACACTGCCCCCACTGAGCAATTAACTGGATCCAACTGCCTATCACCACACCAGGTGACAAACAACTTCCATTTAAAAGCATACAGCTTCCTCGTGGAGGGAGCTCTAGAGGAAAGGATGGTACCCACAACCTCAGCTGAGAGACCAGAGTCTACAAGCTGGGCCCCCTCAGAGGCCAAGCCCACAGATTCCAGAGTTCCGGGCGAGGGTGAAATATCGTGCCCCCTGCCTGGGACAATAGGTCCCTCCTGATCGGAATCTCCCACGGAGAACCGTCCAGGAGAGATACTAGGTCCGAAAACCAAATCCTGCCCGGCCATCTCGGGGCTACCAAGATGAGCCGAACCTGGTCCCGGCGAACTCTCTCTAGAACTCCCGGGAGCAGAGCGATAGGAGGAAAGGCGTACAGACGCAGCCTCGGCCACGTCTGTACCATAGCGTCCAGTCCGAGAGGAGCTGGATGAGTGAGGGAGAACCAGAGAGGACAGTGAGACGTCTCCCGAGACGCAAACAAGTCCACCTGAGCCCGACCGAACACCTCCCAAATTTGTTCCACCACTTGAGGATGAAGTCGCCATTCCCCGGGCCTCAGCCCCTGCCTCGACAGTATGTCTGCTCCTATGTTCTGGACCCCGGGAATGTATGCTGCACGCAGTGACAGCAACTTCCCCTGGGACCACAGGAGGATCTGGTGCGCCAGTCTGTAGAGTGGACGCGAACGCAGACCCCCCTGATGATTCAAATAGGCAACCACCGATGTGTTGTCTGACCGGACAAGAACATGGTGGCCCCTGAGGTCTGGGAGAAAGACTCTGAGAGCCATAAACACCGCCATCATCTCCAAGCAATTGATGTGCCAGGAGAGGTGGTGTTCGCTCCACAGACCTTGAGTCGAGCGTCCGTCTAGGACCGCCCCCCAACCGGTGAGGGAAGCATCTGTCGTTAGCATCTTGCGACGACAAGGAGCTCCCAACACCGGGCCTTGGGACAGAAACCAGGGTTTCTTCCACATATCGAGGGCACATAAGCATCGCCGCGTGACCTTGATTATGCGAAACGGGTTCCCCCTCGGAGAAAACCCCCTGGTTCTGAGCCACCACTGCAAGGGCCTCATGTACAGCAGGCCAAAGGGAATCACGTTGGACACCGCTGCCATCAGACCCAAAATTCTCTGGAATTGTTTCACAGTGAGTGACTGGCCTAGCCTTATCCGGTTTACGGTAGAGAGGATTGACTCTATGCGAGCAGGCGACAGACGTGCCTGCATCGCAACAGAATCCCAAACCACACCCAGAAAAGTGGTTCTCTGAGCTGGAGAAAGAACACTTTTCTTGGCGTTTAACCTTAACCCCAACTTTCTCATGTGAGCGAGGACGACATCTCGATGCCGAACCGCTAGCTGTTGCGATTGGGCTAGTATCAGCCAATCGTCGATGTAATTGAGGATGCGAATGCCCTGTAAACGAAGTGGCGCCAAGGCTGCATCCACACATTTGGTGAAAGTGCGGGGCGATAACGCTAGGCCGAACGGAAGAACCCGATACTGGTAGGCTTTTCCCCCAAAAGCGAACCTCAGGAACTTCCTGTGATGAGGAAGGATGGACACATGGAAGTACGCGTCCTTGAGATCGATCGTGACAAACCAGTCCTTGGACCTGATTTGTGACACGATCTGTCTCAACGTTAACATTTTGAACTTGAGCTTCATAACTGATTTGTTCAGTAGACGCAGATCCAAAATGGGACGCAACCCCCCATCCTTCTTCGGAACGATAAAATAGCGGCTGTAGAAACCGCTCTCTCTGTCGGGAGGAAGAACATGTTCTATGGCTCCCTTCCCCAACAGAGTTTTTACCTCCTGTTCCATAACCAGAGCCTGCTCGGGGCCCACCAAAGTGGGTAGGACCCCCGCGAACCTGGGTGGGCGAGACCCGAACTGAATAGCATAACCCTTTTCGACTGTGCGCAGGACCCATTGAGAAATATTCGGCAGTAGTTTCCACGCTGCCAGATATTCTACTAAGGGAACCAGTCTCTCGAGACTGGCCTCTGGTGTAATTTGAACAGCCAAAACGGTGCCCTGAAGCGGCGCACCAGCAGGGGGCAACCGAACTGGCTGTTCCGAGACCCCTCCCGGAGGGGGCGAGCATCCCTGAGCCGCTACGTTTCCGGGCGGACAACAGGGTGTTTGCTCGCTGGGGAACACTGCGCCCTGAAGCACACGAAGTGGCAGGGTTGGCAGTACGTCCCCTTGAGGGCACTGAAGAGAACTGGGCACCGTAGGACGAGGTGTATGCCAGTTCTCTCCAGCGGGGGCCGCCCTCAGGGTCCTGACACTCGTGGCGTCAGGACTTCTTCGCCGCAGCCTTCTTGGCGATAATGACGTTCCTCAGATCCGTCCTACCCCTTGAAGACTGCGGCTGCGAGCGCCCCCCCGTCCCCCCAGATTTCTGAGGAGGGGCACGGGAAGAAACGCTCTGCTTTTGAGTGACACGGTGCTGTGAGGAGCTGGCTTTAGAAGAGTGGGGCTGCTGGTGTTGTGGAGCAGCCCCATGGGTGAAAGAGCGACGGGGGAGGAGCTTCTGGAATGCCGCCGCCTGCTTGTTAGCCTCCTGAAACCTCTCGACGACCGAGTTTACAGCGTCGCCGAAGAGGCCATAAGGAAGTTCTTATCTTTGTCCTTAATAGAGCTCAGGTTCAACCATAAATGTCTCTCCGTAGCCACCAATGCTGCCATAGCACGACCGACTGATTTGGCCGTTTCTCTGGTGGCACGGAGAGTGAGATCAGAAGCCCGACGTAGCTCATCGACTACGTCGGGTGTGATTCCCCCGCCCTCATCAATATCACCCAGTAGTTCTGCCTGGTAGGCCTGCAGCACACCCATAGTATGAAGGCATGCTGCAGCCTGACCAGACGCCGCATAAGCCTTGCCCACTAAACCAGAGGTGACTCTTACTGGCTTAGTGGGCAGCGTCGTGGCCTTCAGAGACGATGCCGACTGTGGAGAGAGATAGCTCGCGAGCATCTCCTCCACTTTTGGCATCGCCCCATAACCATGATCTTTAAGCCCCACAATCGATGCATAGTGCGTGGTCTGAGCACTATGCACCCGATATGAGGCTGGTTTCTTCCAAGATCTCGACACCTCGGTGTGGAGATCCGGAAAAAACGGAAGACCCCGACGCAGAGGTTGTGATCTAGAGGGCAGAAAACGTTCATCCAGTTTACTTTTAGGACGAACGTCCTGCCTCTCTGCTGGCCAGTCAATGTTTAATCTAGCAACAGCGCGAGTCACAACCTCCACCAGCTCCTCATAGGCAGGCGAGTGGGATGGCGAGTCCTCACTCTCAACAGTGTTGATGCTCTCCACATCCAGCTCCTCAGAACTGGACGCGTTGAGCACCAGTGCTTGATCCAATGTGGAAGGAACTGCAGCGCGTGCTTCCAAACATTGAGAAAAAGCACTGGATCTATCAGGTGAGGGCTGAGATAAGGCTGGGCTCGTCTCAAACCCCTCTGATAGATCCATTTGCGAACCCCAGGATCTAGATCGCCGCTGTGCCTCGGCAGCAGCGGGACCCGAACCCTGGAGAACGCGAGCCTGAGCACCCTCCTCAAAGAGCGCCAGGCGGGAGCGGAGCGTCCGTAAAGGAAGCATCTCGCAATGCTCACAGCCAGCACCCTCGAGTGCTGACCGTGCATGCTCCGCTCCCAAACAAGCAACACACAGATTGTGTGGATCCCCACCCGTGATGTAACGAGGGCAGGGAGACGCACACGCTCTGAACTGCTTATCCGCCATAATATATATATATAATCGCCACAAACAACACCAAATAGACAGACAGTCACACAAAGCGCTACTGAAGACACAGAAGCTAGCGCTGCTTTGTTTGGGGGTGCTTTATAGTTCCTGGTCGTGACGTCACCCGCCTCTGACGCCTCGTCACTCCATTGGACGGATTTCACACGTGCTTCATGACGACATTACGCGTTGCGTTCCCACAGCGTCAATTCTCGACGCAACGCGAGTTCCCTTGAAAGGGAACCTGCTCCCGACCAGGTTAGGTTCACAGAGTAAGTTACCATGGTAACTGACTCTGAGTAGAAGTTACCTCTCTTTCAGAAATGGGCTTGACTTACCCTGCTTTCTCGGGTTTGACATACCTCCCATTCTTAAACAGAAAACCCATAGTTTCCCTCATTTCAGGGTTAACATACTCAGAGTTTTCACTTAAGCTCCTTTCTGAAACGGGCCCTTGAAATCACATGCATTTCTGATTTGTTTATACATGTCTGCTGCATAACGATACAGTTTACTTTCTCATGACATTAGTTTTAATTATGCAACTTTGCTGCATAACGAATTAATAAAAGCGACCAGCTGGATATAAACTAATGCAAATAGATGGTAACAATCATGAAATTAAACATTTGGGATGAACTTGCATGTGTTTTTGTCACATTGTTTTAAAGATCAAAGTGCAGGATAAAAAAGTAATTTTTGCCTTAAATAATGAATTGATTCTGAACTAGGGCTGGACGATTATGGCCTAAAGTCAAAACCTTGATTAATTGAACATTTTACCTTGATTACGATTAATGAACGATTATTTTTTTCTGGGATTTTTTTTTTTTTGCCCTCATAGTTCACTGATAAGGTTTGTACTGTAAATATGATTGACTAGTATTAAAGGTGGGATATTTTTTTCCTATTGAAAGAGCGATCTGACATCATAGCTCACTACCAGCAGTTATTTTATCTATGGTTCATAACATTTCTTACAGAATTCTGCTCGTTGTAAATCAGATAAAGATAAATTTGCACAGTACCAGTACGAGTGATTGCGTATGTGAATTAGTCATTCCATCTCTTTGTTAATTGTGAAGCTGTGGGTTGTAAATAGTTCCTTCAAAAGTAGAAAAATATATGCTATAATAAGTTTTGAGTTTCTAAGCTACTTTAGTGATAAATCACAGGACAACACTGACAGCTAGTTTCTGCATTCCTCTCAGTGCGCGATCTTCACGTTTTGTGCAGCTAATGTTTGTATGAGTGTTGGTGCCACAATGCATGGAGACGCCAAAAACGCATCAATCAACCGCCTTGACTTGACTGCATAAACCTACAATCACTAAACACAGCAACACACAGCAACATACACATGACAAATAAAACATTAGAAACAACACAAATGTACTGAAATGTGTCAGACCATGAATGCAGCATGTGATCAGTGATCGAGAGCACACAGACATGGTTTGTTGTTTGTTCATCAATATAACAGACTCTCACACTCTTACTGTACGATCCTGTACGACACCAAAATTGTGCTCTTCAGAAACAATGACAGAATACAACAGAGCTTGTCACACTGGAATGAATAATTCAGTAAAAACACAATGTGAGTCTCTATTCTCTCTGATATCTCTGATGTAATCAGCCTGGTCTTCTTTACATTAGCGCTGATTTGATTGTTTCAATGAATTCGATTACTGGATCACTAAAACTTTCCCAGAGTTTAACATCTTAAAATGGTCTGATCACAAACAGAGAAGCAGAATCGGGTTAATGGCTGAGAATGGAGATTTCCTCCAGGGTTACAGGAGCTTGTAGATGTTCAGTGTGAGAAACTCCCGACTTCTAAGATCATCAAACTGTGTGACGAAAATTACAGTAATGACGCAGCTTCACACAGCCTACTTTTGTTATTTATTAGTGTTAACTGTGGTAAATTATTTTAACCCATTAAGGATTTTGAAATTAATCGCATGTGTTAATTTAAATTAATCGACATATCAGGCCAGATTTCTGTGTTTTGTAGATCAAAGAAGATCCAGTGTCAAAACATGGAAGAGCCTCAATTGTATGGGAGTATTTTGGTTTTAAACACTTTGAAGAAACTCAATCAAAAATGCCATAAAACCTGTACAGTAGATCATGTGCAGTCACTCAAAGAGGAAATATGACAAACCTGTCAGTCCAAACACAACATGGTTATATTCTTACCAAAGAAGAAATCCAGCGATTCTGAAATATAACCTCCTCTTTCTTAAAGGGACAGTTCACACAAAAATTAACACTCTGTCATCATTTACTCACTCTCATGTGTTTCCAAACCTGCATGGATTTCTTCTGCTGAACACAAAAGATGATATTTTGAAGTTTTGGTGACCACTGACTTCCACTGTAAGGGAGAAACACTGAGACTTTTCTTACTGAAAAGAAAATGTCTTCTTTTGTGCTCCACAGAATAAAGAAAGGCATACAGGTTTGGATGACATGAGGGTGAGTAAATAATGACAGATTTTAAATGTTTGGGTGAACTAACTTTTTAAGAATGTCTACTCATTGAGACTGATATTGTAACAATGTAATGTACAGTAATCTTTTCACTCCACTGTACACTTGTAGATGGTGAGACTGAAATACAAATACAGACATTCACAGGATGAGATTAATCTTTCTGCTCAACATACTTGAGTGTGTTCAGTGTGAAGTTTGGATCCTTCAGTAGATCAGAGATGATCTTGACTCCTGATTCTCTCAGGTTATTGAGGCTCAGATCCATCTCTCTCAGGTGTGAGGGGTTTGAACGCAGAGATGAAGCCAGATAACCACAGCCTTCATCTGTCACCTTACAGCCAGGTAATCTACAAACACACACAGAAACAATGAAGATATCTGTGACATCAGAGCTCACAACAAACAGTTGTTAAATCTGTTGAATAATTACACATCCATTTAATACAAACTGATAAGAGTTAAATCTCTCTCATTTCATAAACTATAAGTTCTTCTGAAAGGAGAATATGGTTCTGATCAGATCTATACAGCCATCTACTAGATACTGAGGATCATAAACTCATAGATTTGTATCTCCTGAAGGAAATAGTCGTGTTCGAGTAAGTTTGGGTTTGAGGTTCTGAGTAAATGAAATGCTGCATCAGCATTTTAAACTGTGCTGTTGACAATGACACATTGTTTTCTGAATAACAATATTCTTCCTTCCTTTTAGAGAGAGTGACTCTTATACATATACTAAATTCATACATTAATTCGGCCGCCAAATATTTATACCAACACTTGACTGTCAAACATTTATCAGAATATTATTAGTATTATTAGAGAATTTTTTCTTTAATTTTGAAAAAGAAAAAACATTAAAATAAATTCACGGGAATGCTTCACTCCTGTGATATGAGAACCATGAAGGCAGTTTCTAACACTAGAAATAATGTTGAAATTATGAATATATTTATTTTTTCTAAAAATCATTTGGCCAAATATTTTAACTTTCTTTTTAAAAAACTTTAATTGAATTAAAAAAGAGATTCAATAAGGAAATGCAGTTAAGACCCTGATGAAAGATCAGTATCTCTCAATCTGTCAGAATTAAGCATGACCCAATATAGATTAAGAGTTCACTTTTACTGTTATTTTGTTGTTAATAGTAGTATTGAACGCAAAACCAACACTTGACTGTCAAATATTTATCAGAATATTATTAGTATTATTAGAGAATTTTTTCTTTAATTTTGAAAAAGAAAAAACATTCAAATAAATTCACGGGAATGCTTCACTCCTGTGATATGAGAACCGTGAAGGCAGTTTCTAACACTAGAAATAATGTTGAAATTATGAATTTATTTATTTTTTCTAAAAATCATTTGGCCAAATATTTTAACTTTCTTTTTAAAAAACTTTAATTGAATTTAAAAAAGAGATTCAATAAGGAAATGCAGTTAAGACCCTGATGAAAGATCAGTATCTCTCAATCTGTCAGAATTAAGCATGACCCAATATAGATTAAGAGTTCACTTTTACTGTTATTTTGTTGTTAATAGTAGTATTGAACGCAAAACCAACACTTGACTGTCAAATATTTATCAGAATATTATTAGTATTGTAAGAGCGTTAATTCTTTATTTCTCATTGGTTATTCACAATCACGTGGGCACAGGTGATCACTTCCGTTTTCTTTATTATTTCCTTTGTGGGATTGATTGTGAGTTGGTGGAAGGGGCGAGTAGCAGGAGCCAACTTTCTGTTGACCGTATTCAGTGCTTGTCAAGTCATGTTTTTATGTGCTTAAATAAAACCAAAAGGCAAGTTAAATCTTCGTCTTCCTTTGATGTCAAGACCAAGTGCGAACGAGTCACGAGCCCACTACTTAGCCTCTATGTGGCTATTGGATGCCGCTAATATTAGTCAACAGAAAAGACAGAAAATAAATGGATACTCCATTTATTCGCTGCACTGGAACGCAGTTGGATCGCAAGAAGAAACGGACACGCGACGCGCAGCACTTGAACCGGTATGTGAATCAGTTTATTATTATGCTGCTTGCTGCTGGTCGATTGGAGATACCTGGTTGTGCTCGATGTGGAGCGTGGATCTGTTTGTTTGGATAAACTACGATGGACTGGAAGTGCGTAGTTTATGTCTTATGTGTTACATGCAGCGCTGGGATTTGCACAATTCTTGTGTGTAATTAATCGGATTGCTTTGGAAGTTGTATGTGCCGCTGAGTTGTTTGATGAAGGAAAATGGACGAAGATGAGGGAGATGCGGTTATGGAGTGCAGAAGGGAGCGTAAGCTCACAGCAAAGGCTTGGGAGTTAAAGATCGAATCGTTGCAAAGGGACCGTAAATCCAAAGTGAACAAAATAAAAAATGTGATTGCTTCAATGAAAGAGCTTATGCAAAATGATGAAAATTCTGCTAAGGTTTATTCTTTATTGGAAACGCTGAAGCTTTTGAGAGATGATAGCAATGTGTTGCATGAGAGTGTGATTCCTTTACTTCCCGCTGAGGAACAAATAAAGCAAAATGAATGGTATGGCTCAATTTTACGATTCAACAAAGGGTTTATAGAAGATGTGGAGCAATGGTTGTGTGATCTTAAATTTAAGAGAACTTCACTGACTCAAACTACAGCAGCAGTGTCTGAACAAAGTAAGGAATGTCCTCTGTCATCTCATTCTGCAACAGATGGAATACAGTCAATAAACATAGATGCTCAAGTGCAAGCTTCTTTAAATGATCCATTGCCTGCTGCTGCAACCTCTGATGCAAATGCAAATTCAAAAACTCAGAATCAAGGTGGAGAAAGTAATGCATTGACTTGTGAGCATTTCATGGATGAGATCAAACCAACCGATAGCATCTCAAATGTATACAGCAAAAAATCAAGTAAAAAGAGCTCTTCTTCTGGTTCACGATCTAGTAGATCATCTACATCATCAGCTCGTCTTCAAGCTGAAGCTGAAGTGGCGGCTTTGTTAGCCAGTCGGCAAATGCTGCAACAGAAGCATGCTGTGGAAGAAGAGGAAGAGCGTTTAAGAAAAAAGAAGGAAAAAATTGATCTTCAAACTAAAATAGCTGTGTCTATGGCTAAAGTTAATGTGTACAGGTCTGCTGCATCAGAACAAGGTATACATGTGAAAGCAAGAAAGGAAAATTATGAAATGAGCTCCTCAAATTTGATGGCAGTGGCATCAGTTCAAGCTGACATACATGTTGAATCACAGCCTCTGTCTGTTAATAATTTAACAAGAGGTGCAAGAAATAAGGAGAGTAATTCTCAGCCTCAACCTATGCAACAACCAAGGTCCATAACACCATTACAGTCAACTGCATCAATGAATGGCCAGCTACCCTGTAATCGTAGTAGCGATGCACTTGTTTCAAGACCATCATTAACTGATGGAGAGCAAGGAAATATAATGCGTCTTATGGAAAAACAGAATGAAATCACTACCATGTTGGTTCAGCAACGCAATACTTCATTACTTCCTCACAGGGATATTGTATCCTTTGATGGAGATCCTTTGCAATACCAATGCTTCATACGATCATTTGAGGAGATTGTGGAAAAAAGGGCAAATGATTATGGTGACTGTTTCTATTTTCTTGAGCAGTATACCCGAGGTCAACCAAGAGAACTTGTAAAAAGCTGTCAACATATGGCTTCTACACAGGGTTACTTGAAAGCCAAAGCCTTACTTAAGGAACACTTTGGAAACGAAGTCAAAATATCTTCAGCATATATGGATAAAGTGCTCTCTTGGAAGTCCATAAGACCTGAGGATACAAAGGCCTTACAAGATTATTATCTTTTTCTCAGAGCTTGTTGTAATGCCATGGAGGACGTTCGTTACATGAAAGAGTTAAACTTGGTTACCAATATGCAAATTATCCTTTCCAAGTTGCCATTTAAGCTTAGAGACAAATGGAGAGCTGTGGCGTGTGATTTGCAGGAAAACCGTAATGAACCAGTAACATTTAAAGACATTGTGAATTTCGTAGAGAAGCAAGTCAAAATTGCTACTGATCCTGTGTTTGGAAACATTGTTGAGGCTCCTCTTTGTGGAGGTCGAAGCTTGATTCGTCCTAAGCCTAAGGGAAGTAGTTTTGCTACCACTGTCTCTGTAACAGGAATGGAAGACATTAGGAAAAAGAAAGGTGTATCCTGTCTTTGTTGTGGCGAAGAACATTTCTTGAATTCCTGTAATGTGCTTACCAAAAAACCCCATAATGAAAAGATGGATTTTCTGAAGAAGAAGGGAATCTGTTTCGGTTGTCTATGCACAGGCCACATTAGCAGAGACTGTAAGAAGCGGATTACATGTAAAGTGTGTGGAGCTAAATATCCCAGCATCCTTCATGTCTTCCAGCGAGATAAATCAGAGGAACCAAAACAAGCAGTAGGTAGTGCTTTGATCTCTGTTCAGTCTAGTAGCCTTACTGGGGCCGGTAAAGATGCTTGTGCCTTGTCCATTCTTCCAGTATGCATTAAATCTAAGGATGGAAACAAGATTGTGGAAACTTATGCCTTTTTAGATCCAGGCAGTTCGGCGACTTTCTGTACAGAAAGTCTCATGAATAAGCTTAATCTTTCTGGCAAAAAACTGAATATTCTGCTTAAAACTATGAATCAAGAGAAATTGGTTTCCAGTTATGTTCTCAAGGATCTAGAAGTTGCTGGATTGGATCAGGCACATTATTGCTTACTTTCTGAAGTATATACTCAGGAAAGTATGCCAGTATCCAATTCTAATATTCCTATGCAGAGTGACCTTGTTCGATGGCCTTATTTAAATCACATACACTTGCCTTCACTCGAAGCAGGAGTTGAACTCTTGATTGGAGCAAATGTACCAGAGGCACTGGAGCCATGGCAGGTTGTTCGCAGCCAAAAGAATGGACCATACGCGGTAAGAACCATACTTGGATGGACGGTAAATGGACCGCTTAAAGGAATGGAAAGGAATGGAACATCCGTTAATGACCAACCTTATGTGACTGTAAACAGGATCTCTGTCTCAAAATTGGATGAGCTTTGGAAACAACAGTTTAAGGCTGATTTTCCTGAAAATACCCTGGATGAAATGGTAGGGATGTCTAAAGAAGATAATCAGTTCATGAATCTGGTGTCTCAGTCTATAAAACTAATAGATGGTCATTATTGTATTGGTTTGCCGCTTAAGAATAAGGACTTGGTCTTTCCAAACAACAGAATTGTTGCAGAACAACGGGCTTTGAACCTGCAAAGGAAATTCAGGAAAGATTCAGCTTTTCAGGCAGATTATACTACTTTCATGGAAGATGTAATTTCCAAAGGATATGCGGAAAAGGTACCTGTGGAGAAACTTGAGAGGCATGATGGCCGTGTTTGGTACATACCTCATCACGGGGTTTACCATTTAAAAAAGAAAAGGATCAGGGTCGTTTTCGATTGTAGTGCCTCCTATCAGGGAGTATCATTGAATGGACAACTACTTCAAGGACCAGATCTAACAAACACTTTAATAAGTGTCCTCACAGGATTCAGAATGGAGCCTGTCGCCTTAATGGCTGATGTTGAATCCATGTTCTATCAGGTAAAGGTTCCTGCAGCAGATTCTGACCTTTTAAGGTTTCTGTGGTGGTCAAAAGGTGATATGAGTAAAGACCTGGAGGAATTCAGAATGGTTGTACATCTGTTTGGAGCTTCCTCATCCCCAAGTTGTTCTAATTATGCACTCAGGAGATGTGCGGAGGACCATGTGGATGTGTTTAATTGCAGGACAGCAGAGGTCATCCGAAATCACTTCTATGTGGATGATTGTCTCACTTCAGTCCCCACAGAATCTGATGCGATCCAACTATATAAGGAACTTCATGCAATGTGTGCTAAAGGTGGATTTCATCTGACCAAATGGATGAGCAACAGTCGTGGAGTGTTGAATGCCATAACAGAAGAAGAACGGGTGAAAGAAGTGAAGGATCTTGACTTGAACCATGATGTGCTTCCGATGGAAAGAGTACTGGGTGTACAGTGGTGTGCCGAATCTGACACCTTCAGATTTAAAGTAGTAATCAAGGACAGACCTTTTACTAGAAGAGGAATACTTTCTGTAATTAGTGCTATATATGATCCTCTTGGATTTTTGTCTCCAGTAGTTCTTTCTGCAAAGAAGATTCTTCAAGATCTTTGCAGGGAAAGGATTGGATGGGATAGTGTTATACCCATCAAATATGTACAGAGATGGAGAGACTGGCTTGAAGATCTTTATGGCTTGGAGAAATTTGAGACAAAAAGATGTTTGAAACCTGTAGAGTTTGGAGAGGTTACGTCGGCTCAGTTACACCACTTCTCTGATGCCAGTGAAGAAGGTTATGGTGTTGTGTCCTACCTGCTTCTACATAACAGTCAGAGCATTGCACATTCTGCCTTTTTGATGGGCAAGGCTCGAGTAGCACCAGTGAAATCTATCACCATTCCCCGTATGGAGCTTACAGCTGCCACTCTCGCCAGCCGAATGGACAGGCTGTGGAAAAGGGATCTAAGGATGAAGCTACAAGATTCAGTGTTTTGGTCTGACAGCACTGCTGTGTTGAAATATATTCAAAATGAATCTTCCAGATTTAAGTGTTTTGTTGCCAACAGAGTGTCGGAAATCTTGAGAGCATCTAGTGCAGCTCAGTGGAGGTATATAGCTTCTGCCAACAATCCTGCTGACTTTGCTTCAAGGGGGTTAAAGGTAGATCTTTTACTCAAGGAGCAAATGTGGGCATTTGGCCCTTCCTTTCTTACTAGATCACAGGAAGAGTGGCCAAACAACCCAATTGATTTGGAAAAGAGTTTGGTTCAAGACCCAGAAATCAGGCAAGAAGCTGTGGTTAACGCACTACTGGTTCAAACTGAGGAGGGAGTTGATGCAGTGTCCCGGCTTGTCAATCATTATTCATCATGGACACATTTGAGGAAGGCTGTGGCCTGGATCCTTAGGCTGAAGAGAATTCTTTTAGCTCTAAGTAAAAAGAGAAAACAACTGAAGGAAACTCTTGATTGTACTAAATTTAATCAACCACTGAA
>VTFQ01000684.1:0-122500 GCA_036281575.1 Ancherythroculter nigrocauda
GGTTATCATTGATGAAAAAATGCGTAAACTACGATCCAGTATGTGCGAAGGCTATCTTTCAGTGGATGAGCTGGACCAAAGTGAGATGGAGATTGTGCGCTTTTCTCAAAGGATGAGGTTCCCAGAGGAATTGATATCTTTACAGAGAGGTGAAGAAGTCAAGCGGAGCAGTCCTCTGTATTGTCTCAATTCAATACTTGAGGCAGGTGTGATAAGAATGTATGGACGTCTGGATAATGCAGTCATGCCTGAAGAATCGAAGCATCCAATAATACTGTCAAAGGATCTGCATATTTCCGAGCTACTCTTAAGGCATATCCACAATGAGGTTGGACACAGTGGACGAAATTACATGCTGGCTAAGCTACGTCAACGATATTGGATACCAGGAGCAAGTTCAGCCATACGTAGAGTTCTGTCCAGATGTGTAATCTGCAAACGATTTCAAGGAACAATAGGTTGCCAGCAGATGGCAAATTTACCTTTGAGTAGAGTCTTACCGGATGAACCACCATTTACTCGAGTTGGAGTTGATTGTTTCGGCCCATTTGAAATCAAACGTGGACGAAGTACTGTGAAGCGATATGGAGTCATATTTACTTGTTTGACTATAAGAGCCATACATATCGAAGTGGTTGCATCATTAGATACAGATTCTTTCATTCACGCTTTGCGACGGTTCATAGCACGACGTGGTCAAGTATCAGAGTTACGTTCGGATAACGGAACCAACTTTGTTGGAGCTGAGCGAGAATTAAGAGAAGCCATAAAAAACTGGAACCATGATAAGATCAATGATGTTCTAATCCAGAAAGGTATCAAATGGATATTTAATCCTCCGACAGGATCTCATCACGGAGGCGTCTGGGAGAGGATGATTCGGTCAGTGAGGAAAGTTATGAATTCTATCTTAAGAGGGCAGAGTATAGATGAAGAGGGTCTTCATACGCTTTTGTGCGAAGTGGAGTCAATTATCAATGGCCGTCCTATAACCAGATCATCCATGGATCCCAATGATCTAGAGGCTCTAACACCCAACCATCTGCTACTCCTGAAAACCCAACCATCTTTACCCCCTGGTTTATTTCAGAAGGAGGACATATATGTTCGTCGTAGATGGCGACAAGTACAGTACATGGCCGACCTGTTTTGGAGGAGATGGCTAAAGGAATATCTACCTCAGCTACAGGAACGGCAGAAATGGCTTGTAAAGAGAAGAAACTTTCAAGTAGGGGATGTTGTACTTATTGTCAATGATGCTGCCCCTCGAAACTCATGGATTATGGGTAAAATTATTCATACTACACCAGATAAAAAGGGATTGATTCGCCAAGTTAGGATTAAAACAAAGTACAATTGCCTAGACAGACCGGTCACCAAGATTTGTCTACTTCTTGAATCTGAAGAAGACTGTAATTGATTTTTTTTGTTGAGCGCTCAATGACGTACGGACATACTGACACGGATATGATGACTGACTTAAAGACACATTTTTTTGGACCCTTTTTGACTGACATGACTTAAGAATTGGACTAAGAAGAAAATCATTTTTTACATGGACAATTGCATACACACACATATAAGTATATTTGTATATTTGTAAATGATTTGTATGTTGTACAATTTATATGTATTTATTGTTGTTGTTAATTGTTGATGATGATTATTATCTTTTGTTTGTAATAATCATGGGGCCGGAATGTAAGAGCGTTAATTCTTTATTTCTCATTGGTTATTCACAATCACGTGGGCACAGGTGATCACTTCCGTTTTCTTTATTATTTCCTTTGTGGGATTGATTGTGAGTTGGTGGAAGGGGCGAGTAGCAGGAGCCAACTTTCTGTTGACCGTATTCAGTGCTTGTCAAGTCATGTTTTTATGTGCTTAAATAAAACCAAAAGGCAAGTTAAATCTTCGTCTTCCTTTGATGTCAAGACCAAGTGCGAACGAGTCACGAGCCCACTACTTAGCCTCTATGTGGCTATTGGATGCCGCTAATAAGTATTATTAGAGAATTTTTTCTTTAATTTTGAAAAAGAAAAAACATTCAAATAAATTCACGGGAATGCTTCAGCTGGATAGGTGGGATTTTTCCAGGAAGGGTCAATCCTGACAAGCCTGATTCCCTACAGGCAGCAGTTATTTGTAATGCTGTTGTTATGAGATGTAGAAAGCAGCAATATGTTTTCTCCAGCACACTGAATTTGCTTTTAATACTCAAGTCAGGTCAAGTTTATTTAGCAATTTACAGATCAAAGCAGTTTTACAGTAAAGTAAACCATCAGATTGAAGGTGATTCTCACAAAACTGTGTTTTCTACAAGCTTCAAGGACCCCTGGAGAAGGACACCAAATGATCAAATGATATAGCCTAAGGAGTTTATATAATTCTATAATATAATAAATTTATGAACACCAAAGCACCCATGAGAAAAACATTAGAGAAACAACAGAATTCACAGTGTATAGTGTTTGTACAGAGCAACAACAAATAGCTTGTTCACATTTTAGACAAGTCAAGCTGCGATACCGAACAGGACCACATAGAGACCCCAAAAACTCTTAAATCAACCGCCTTGACTTGACTGCATAAACCTACAATCACTAAACACAGCAACATACACATGACAAATCAAACATTATCCTGAGTGTGTGTGGAAACAACACAAATGTACTGAAATGTGTCAGGACATGAATGCAGCGTGTGATCAGTGATTGAGAGCACACACACACGGTTTGGTGTTTGTTCATCAATATAACAGACTCTCACACTCTTACTGTACGATCCTGTACGACACCAAAATTGAGCTCTTCAGAAACAATCACAGAATACAACAGAGCTTGTCACACTGGAATGAATAATTCAGTAAAAACACAATGTGAGTCTCTATTCTCTCTGATATCTCTGATGTAATCAGCCTGGTCTTCTTTACATTAGCACTGCTTTGATTGTTTGAATGAATTTGATTACTGGATCACTAAAACTTTCCCAGAGTTCAACAGCTTAAAATGGTCTGATCACAAACAGAGAAGCAGAATCGGGTTAAAGTGTGAGAATGGAGATTTCCTCCTGGGTTACAGGAGCTTGTAGATGCTCAGTGTGAGAAACTCCCGACTTCTAAGATCATCAAACTGTGTGACGAAAATTACAGTAATGACACAGCTTCACACAGCCTACTTTTGTTATTCAATTGTGTTACATTATTTTAACCCATTAAGGATTTAGAAATTAATCGCATGTGTTAATTTAAATTAATCAACATACCAGACCAGATTTCTGTGTTTTGTAGATAAAGCTAACTAAGCAATATCACATGAGCAAGAATGAAAAAAAGCGAGGATCACAACGGTCAAAGACGCCTGTCTAATGCTTGTTTATAAGAAATAGTGAAGACAGATGAAAGAACCGTGTGTGAAAGACCTCAAATGTGTATTAGCTTGTCAAAATGACCCCTTGATAGTGAAGATAATGAAGCTGCAGAAGAAGATCCAGTATCAAAACATGGAAGAGCCTCAATTGCATTATGGTTTTAAACACTATGAAGGAACTCAATCAAAAATGCCATAAAACCTGTACAGATTTTATGTCCAAACAGAACATGGTTATATTCTTACCAAAGAAGAAATCCAGTGATTCTGAGACAAATATAACCTACTCTTTCTTAAAGTGACAGTTTACACAAAAATTAACACTTTGTCATCATTTACTCACTCTCATGTGTTTCAAACCTGCAGGGATTTCTTCTGCCGAACACAAAAGATGATATTTTTAGGTTTTGGTGTCTACTGACTTCCACTGTAAAGAAGAAACACTGAGACTTTTCTTACTGAAAAGAAAATGTCTTCTTTTGTGCTCCACAGAATAAAGAAAGGCATACAGGTTTGGATGACATGAGGGTGAGTAAATAATGACAGATTTTAAATGTTTGGGTGAACTATCTTTTTAAGAAGGTCTACTCATTGAGATTGATATTGTAAGAAAGTAACTCAGTAATCTTTTCCTCCACGCAGCTCTACTACAGACCCTTTCCACATTTCACTCCAGATGGAGAGACTGAAATACAAATACAGACATTCACAGGATGAGATGAATCTTACTGCTTAACATACTCAAGTTTGTTCAGTGTGAAGTTTGGATCCTTCAGTAGATCAGAGATGATCTTGAGTCCTGATTCTCCCAGATTATTGCCTCTCAGATCCAGCTCTCTCAGGTGTGAGGGGTTTGAACGCAGAGCTGAAGCCAGATAACCACAGCCTTCATCTGTCACCTCACAGTAAGATAATCTGCAAGCACACACAGAAACAATGAAGATATCTGTGACATCAGAACTCACAACAAACAATAATTACACATCCATTTAATATAAACTGATATGTTTCTAACCAGTGATAAACATAACAAGAAGTGTTCAACCCATCTGAATTCAACACTCCTGTGATATGAGAACCGTGAAGGCAGTTTCTAACACTAGAAATAATGTTGAAATTATGAATTTATTTATTTTTTCTAAAAATCATTTGGCCAAATAACTTTCTTTTTAAAAAACTTTAATTGAATTAAAAAAGAGATTCAATAAGGAAATGCAGTTAAGACCCTGATGAAAGATCAGTATCTCTCAATCTGTCAGAATTAAACATGATCCAATATAGATTAAGAGTTCACTTTTACTGTTATTTTGTTGTTAATAGTAGTTCTGAATGCAAAACCAACACTTGACTGACAAATATTTATCAGAATATTGAATGTTCTGATCACAAACAGATGTAGCATCTGCACAGCGTTGAAGAAAAACAGATCCCCCCCCATAAACTGCGTCTAAACCTCAATTCAGGAAACTGTTTCTAATCTCACAACTGGTGCCACGTTGGCCAGACCACCAGGTCCCGGGACTCATTTTATGACTGTTTCATAAGATACCTGACCATTTGCTAACAACTTCAAAGGGGGTGCCCCCCACCAGGGGAGCGGGTGCGATGAAACAGGCGCGCATTCCAAGCAACAATAAAAAAAAACTACATGCATGTACTCCCAGAAACACACACAAAGAGCTGCATAAAGACTGTGTACAGAAATATGATTATACCTGCAAAGGTGAATGTATCTCTCATTGTAGTGCTTGTTGCATTTATGTGTTACTATTGTAGAAGTGTAGAATTGACTGTAGTAGGTTAGTTTTCATGTTAAATGATAATACTGGAGTACAAAGTGTATCTTCTTTATGTAATGTACCAAATGTGCCGAGTTTGATCTCTCTGTACAGCTCCGGACTCGAGCTATCCGCTAATGCATGTTTTATGACTGTCAAACGCATTGTTAAATTTTTAATAGCGCTATGAAGAAAGTACACCCGATCAGGTATACCATAAAGTATGCTAATGAAGCTGCAAGACAAAGGAAGGTGAAAAACCGCCAAATTTGCAACGCTATTATTGGTTGGCGTTATCAAGGAGGCGTTCTGGTCTGTTGTCCTTAAAACACCATGACACGCGTCTCCCAGGGTTTATTCTTCAATATCACTTCTCAGTTTAAACCTCGTTTGAAAAACCCGCCGAAGAACAGCCTCCTGAGGAAGGACCAATACTAAACTGAGCGCGCTGAAACTCTAGACCACAACACCGAACCAAATGCAAGTATTACTTCATTAAGATTTTATAGACACTGAGTTTCCTTGCTGGCTCTCAAAAAGGGTTTTACTGCTGAGTGTAATTTGCCATTCTTGATTGTCTCTCTCTCTCTCTACCTCTTCCCGCTTTCACTTTTATTTTGTAAATAGTTGTATCTACTTGTGTACATTTAGCCATATAATCTTTGTATTACCCGTTTCGTATATTAAACGCACTGTATTCATGCTGGTTTGTTCTTTATTCATTCAACAAAACCAAGTCCCTTTTACGTTTCGATCAATTTTATGCTTTGATGCTGTGATAGGAATTTATTCTTGTGGCCAAAGAATAAGTCCGGTCATAACATTCTAGAGTAAGCTGGTTTGCAGGACAAACATAGTTTCTCTAAATAATTATTAAAACAGAACTAATCATATAAGGTGATTGATTACAATTCGTTGTGGTCAATTCACAGCATATGTTTAATTCCCCCTTGGGTCGATACATGAATCATAATTTATCATAAAGTTTATGATTTATTATAATTCATAATTTTAACCCATAAATTGATTAATAACTGTACAAAACCGCTACACAGAGAAGCAGAATCGGGTTAAAGGGTGAGAATGGAGATTTCCTCCAGGGTTACAGGAGCTTGTAGATGCTCGGTGTGAGAAACTCCCGACTTCTAAGATCATCAAACTATGTGAAGAAAATTACAGTAAAGACGCAGCTTCACGCAGCCTACTTTTGTTATTTATTTGTGTTAACTGTGTTAAATTATTTCAACCCATTAAGGATTTAGAAATTAATTGCATGTGTTAATTTAAATCAACATACCAGACCAGATTTCTGTGTTTTGTAGATAAAGCTAACTAAGCAATATCACATGAGCAAGAGTGAAAAACAGCGAGGATCACAACAGTCAAAGACGCCTGTCTAATGCTTGTTTATAAGAAATAGTGAAGACAGATGAAAGAACCGTGTGTGAAAGACCTCAAACGTGTGTTAGCTTGTCAAAATGATCCCTTGATGGTGAAGGCAATGAAGCTGCAGAAGAAGATCCAGTGTCAAAACATGGAAGAGCCTCAATTGTTTGGGAGTATTTTGGTTTTAAACACTATGAAGGAACTAGAAAATATTCTTCTTTCCTTTTAGAGAGAGTGACTCTTATACATATACAAAATGTATTTTAATTTGTTGAAACTTTTACTTTGCTACATTTTAAAGTAAAATACTTTTTCCACAGACAAATATATTCTTGTTAATAGTTACCCTGATTTTCCACCATATTAAGTGCTTAGCTATAAGAGATTCAACACTACCATACTTCAAATGTTTTATTATTTATTTAAGTAAAAGTATGTTTACATTTAATTATTTAGCAGACGCTTTTATCCAAAGTGACTTAGAAATGAGGAGAGAAATAAAAGCAGTCAAACCAAAAACAGATCAACAATATGCAAGAGTCGTGATCAGTCCCAGTTAGTCCAGCACAGTTCACGTAGTGAGTTTTTTGTTTTAGATATAGAATAGTAAATGTTAGTATTAATGGGTCAGTGTTGATGAAAATGATGCGTCTTCAGCAGTTTCTTGAAGATGACTAAAGACAGCAGCTTGGGTAGAGATGTGCAGGTCATTCCACCAGCAGGGAACCATCAGGATAAAGGTCAGTGAAAGTGATTTTGTGTACAGACACCACACCAATATATTACTGAAGTAGGAACACTAGGCTGCGTAAAGCGAGACCTGTAAAGAACTTCAAGGCTCAAACTTCTCTCTCTCTTTTCTCTCTCTCACTCCTCTTTGTATTTTTTTCCCATTTCAAAACTAGACTATAACATTATACAATCAGGATGTGTGTGTGTGTTTGTGTGTGTTAAGAAAGTTGACTGTGTTTATGTGAATACTCATCAAGACGGGCATTTTGCCATATTTCTGTACGTATTTTACCATTTAGACACGCATGTTGTCCATGTTCTATATGTGCAATGTTAGGTATGTCATATGTAATATAATAATTTAATGAAATTAAATATTAAAAGATAGAAATGCAAATATCATAATATATATATTAATCACACTTTTTGTGATTAACCCATCTTGTTTACCATTTATCATGTTTAACACATTCACCTTGTCATCATTTGCTATATCCAGTAAAGTAAACCATCAGATTGAAGGTTATTCTCACAAAACTGTGTTTTCTACAAGCTTCAAGGACCCTTGGAGAAGGACACCAAACAAACAAATGATATTAGAGTTCATATAATTCTATTATATAATAAATTTATGAACACCAAAGCACCCATGTCTCTGAACTGTGGTGGAATCTGGAGTACCTGAAGGAAACACATGCTGACACACAGAGAATCTGCTAACTCCTGACTCAGCTGGGACTTGAACCGGGAACCAAACTAAACTGTGTTAGTCTCTGGGAAGTACACAGTCCAAAATCTGGAATCATAAATAGCAAAGCTTACATTTTCTAAACCAAAAACACAACCCTACCAAGTTAAACAAGGGGAAAAAACACAAACTCAAACTTACACACTCTTAGCCCGGATTTTATATTTACTTAAAAATATAATTACAATATACTTAAAATATTTAAGTTTGGTTGCATTACTTATAAAATATAAGTATATTCTACTAATTTGTGGGTGTATTTGAATGTGTTAATAAATGTAAGTTAAATGCACTTAAATTATGAAGTTTTTCTCCTGGCCACGCCTCCTTCATACTGGTTTGCGGCAGGTAATGACGCCATTTTGTCGTGGTGTGTGTGAATTCAAGGAGCTGTTGATGAGCAGTTGGAACATTTGTTTTGGCTGTTCTACAGACATTTTTTCCTAACATTTACCTTTTTATAGTTTTTCACCAAAGGAGAAAATCACAATTTTTAAGTTACCATCATCGAGGTCAGGGTTTGTTTTAGTTGAGCTCTTGACCCTTAACTTTTTAATATTAGATTTTGTTTGGGCAGTTTTAACTGCATTAAAACCAACCAGACAAGCAAAGTTAAAAAAATGATCAGGTGATGTTGGTTATGTTTTCACATAATCATTATTTGATCTGAATCACTGAACTCATTTAGAGCCCAATCTCTGAGTTAGATTTACATTACTGATTACAGCAGCACTGTGATTCTACAGCGGAGGATCAACTTCTACAATACAATTTTTTTTTTTTTAAAGTTGTCCTTATCACAAAAAAAATTATATATATATATTTTAGGCACACACAGACATCAAGAATCAGCCTGTGAATCTCAACGACGTGTAATGTCATGTCATGTCTTGTTTTGGTTTTGCTTTATGTTCATGGTTTATGGTTTGTTTTCATTGTCATGCTTTGTTTGTCTTGCCATGTCTTTTGTATCATGTGATTTCCATTGCCCTCATGTGTTCATGTCATGTGCTTCCCCTGTCTCATGTGTCATGTTCTGATTGGTTGTTAGTCATGTGATCTCTGTTCTGTCTTGCTATTGGTCCTCTGTCTTCATTGTTCACAGGTGTTCCTTGTTTGTCATTAGTCTCCTTGTATAAATAGCCCTCATGTTTCATTGTACTCTTGTCTAGCTTTGTTTTATGTAACCCGCTGTTTGGTGTGCATCAAGTCAAGTCAAGTCAAGTCAAGTCAAGTCAAGTCTTTGTTCATGTTCCTGTTTTTGGTCACGTTTGTGTTTTGGGTTTTGGATCATTGTAAATAAAACTGCACATGGGTTCTACATCACGCTCGCCTTCAGTGGACTCCTATGTTACACGACGGTGACAAGCAACATGTTCTGATAAACAGATCAACTCTGAACATTAGAAAACAAGCTACTAAAAAGTCAGAAAAACAGCAAAATTTAAATAGTGAGAATAAAGGAAATTACTAAGACAATTCAGCTCATAATTTATTCATGCAGCAATGCATGATGGGACGCATGGATGAATTTTGATTGGTGGCAAGTTAACTTGCTTAGTACATTGAACTTAGTTGTAATAACTACAAAGTAATTAATATTACAAAACATTTTAAGTTAAATGAACTCGAATTATTAAGTTCACATTACTTAATCATTACTTAATTTTTTTAGGGCAACCAGTTTCCTCAAATTTTTTAAGTAAATTCAACTTATCCGGGCTAACAGTGCAACTAGATGCACACAAGTCAAATCTAACAAGACACGTGGAAAACAACACAATAGAAAAAGAAAACACAACAAAATTGTGTTCTGCGTATATGAAGTGTTTCATATGGAGCTTCAGACATTGTGATTTTACAGTGATTCTTCAGGCTTAAGAGAGACCTTAGAGAGTAACGCTTGTCTGCAGACGCTGATGTTTGAAGAGGATTACAGGATTACAAGAAAAGAATCTTCTTTTGAAAGATTATTTTGTTTTCTTCTTTTTGAGATGAAAATCTTATCAATCTCATATGTTACTTTTTTGTAGAAGGAATTCAGAGTTGGATTAGATACACATGGCATAAATGTTGACTTAGGCTTAAAAGATGAAACTTTCTTATTGTAAGTACGGGTAGCCGTTTCAGATGTATAGTACCAGGCTTTTAATTGAAGACTCCGATGAAACTTAAATAAGTCCACTTTGGTCTGAAATTCTTTCGCTGTATTAGTTGGTGCATAGGTCAGGCCTTTTGATAAAACAGAGGAGCAACTTGTCGGTAAGATGATATTTGAAATATTTATCACTTCATCTCCCTTGTTCGGCTCCGGGTATATCTGCCTTGAATTGGGAGTCTTGGTCGATTTGCCTCTTCCTCGTCTCGTCTTGCGTCCTCCTGTCTTCTGGGTCTCTGAGCCGTTCTGGATTTGCTTTCTAAAAAATCTCTCCTAGGTGATATCTCCACTGTTGATAGATCATCATCACTGCTAGGTAAATTAAAAGACACAGATCTCTTTCTGTAAGGCTTTACATTTCGTTGAGACCATACATACACCTTCTGCTCTTTGTAATCATTTTCATCTCTTCCAAATTTGGACAATTTTTCTTGCTTAAGTTTCTTAGATAATTGTTCTATATCTTCTTTAAGTTTCTCTTCAAATTGCGAGAACGATTCATGCCCAGCTGATGTCATCTCTTCTTTAATTTTGGCAATCTGTTTTTGCGTTTCTGCCTTCTGTTTTTTTACTTCTTCAGTTAACAACAACATAAGGTCCTGAGAGCATTTGTTTAAAATTGCTTCCCATTTTTGTCTAAAATCAGTTTCTCCAGAGCCAAACGAAGGGAATTTCTTAATCCGGAGTCCTCTTGGGATCATATTTTCTCTCCAATAATCTGACAATGTAACCATATGGAGATGTGGAGACATTTACGAAAATGTATTTTAATTATTTGTGTTACAACCATGTGTAGTCACAAGGTAATGTGTCTTTTGGTATTAATATTTATTTATTTATGTATTTCTTTCTTTCTTTATTTGACAAAGAGTTTATTGTACACTGAGTCATTAATTATCAATAGGCATTTCACGCAAGTGTTCAACCATTGCAAAATGACAGCACAGCTTTACAGCCTGCATCGCTCCATTTATTTTTGAATAAAGATGAAAATGGTGATATTGAATTGTGATTTATTTGTATAACTGTAGTGTTGTATGTAGTATTGTATTTTGTTGTATATATTGTTGTATTTAATTGTCTCAACAGCAGGTGATAACTGGAGATGCATATGAGACTAGAAGTTGAGCCAAACAAAGCTACAGTAAAATTAACTGGCACAGAAAACATGTCCTCCACCCTCTGGAAACATGGGACCACGTTATAAAAACGACGTCCAAAATAAGTCTAAATTTGATGTTGAAAAGACGTCCACAAATGACCACATTTGGACTATAAATAGCCCTTACATGGAGGTCCCACGGACGTCAACATTAGACGTGCGGAAGACGCTGAAAAAAGACGTCGCCTGGCCTTACAATACAACCCCTTCAATGGACCAAATTTGGACGTCCAAAAATTACATGAAAAAAATGCAGTGGGCTGTAACTCACCCTTCATCTGTAAAGATCAACTACAGTATAGATTCAGTCATATGGTACAGTGAGAACATTTACTGGATTGTCAATGTTATCAAAACAATTAACATGCAATTTAACACATTGTAGTCAAATCCTGGGTTCAATTGCTTGCCTGTAAATATTAAGCATCATCAATATGGTGTAGGGAGAGCGGGGAACAAACTAACACTTTATGACTTTCTCAGTGTGTGTTAATCTTTTTTTTTAGAAATTAAAATTAAAATAATTTTGTAGTTTGACAATGAACACTCTGTAAAACAGTTAATAGATCAAAACAATACAGGCAAACAGATGAAGAAACATGTTCAGACATTCAGAAAAACACAGAGCTGAACTCAACTCCTCTCCCTCCACTCACAGTTCTCACAGAACACGAGACAAATACACGAGACAATAATATAAATAATAATATTTTCTGGATGCTCAGGTTCTTCCTCTCAGTCTTTATTCAGGGTCCGTGTATCATCTGATCATTCAATTATTTCATTTAATCTGGCAAACGAAAAACGGGCAAAACAGGTCAATATTTCGTTTTTCGGTGGTTCTGTATGAACCAAAAAATGAAAGCTGATGTCTTTTTTTCCAGTTTTCAGCTCAACCGAAAAACAAATAAACCGAAAAACCAAAACTAAATAATATGGCTAATTTACGTTTTTCTTTATTTTTTCAGTTCTCACGGTGTTTACAACTGCGTGCCGCGCTTCACTTTTCAGACCATACAATGCAAATGCAAAAATGAAAAATTGAAACCAGATGTTCATTTTTCTTGTTTTTCGGTTACATCATCAATGGATATTTGGCATTTTCCCCCATTTTCAATTTCACTTTTGCTAAATTATGACTTAAGAAACAATCATTTGAATATGAATGTGGCGACCAGGGCGGGCGAGAGCCGTGAGAGAACGGCGCAAGGCCGGTGGCGTTAATGAGCTCCTCCTGGGAGGCGCACCGGCCTTGAGTCTCTCACGGAGGAGATCCGGGTGCATAAAAGGAGGAGCGACGACAGTGAAGGACGAGAGAGGACCAGGCCTGGACTTTATTTTACGTTTTATTATGATTGTGTGGCCCGCAGATGTCCGCGAGGGTCTGCCGGCATTACTTTCGTTTTGTTCTTTGTTTATTTTGAATTAAAGTTTTGTTGAACGTTCGCCGGTTCCCGCCTCCTTCTTCCCATATTTACGAACTGTGTTACAATGAAATTAACCGATTTTCTATTTTTTCATTTTTGTCTTGTAATTTGCGCCGTGGGCTGTAGGCTACCATTAGCACGGGGGTGTGGCCGCGGACTACTATCATCTCATTGATGTAACTGCTTTATTTACACTGCATGCATGTTGAGGAGTATTTTAAAAGAATGGAGGATGACCTTTTTCACCCAAATCATTTTTAATTATTAATATAATAACTGTGCTTAATATAGACAGTCCGGACTGGCCATCGCGAGCAGCTAGGAAAAGTATCGCGGTGGCTTGGCTGATTTGGCACGTTGCCCAGCTTGTTTGTATTTACAATTACTTATTCGCTATTACTTTATTTTATTAAGATACATTATACCCTTGGTCAGGGGGTGCATTTTACATGGTAGGCTACAGTACAACCACGAGATCCCAGTTCATTTTCAGTGGGATAGACAGCAGACAAAGGGAAGCTCGAGCAGCGCTTGCCAAGATCCTTCACGTCAATATAGCATGAAAGATAAAAAAACACTACCAAGCGAAAATATACAAAACATTTATAATAAATATACAAAACATTGTTAGGCTTTTAGCTGTAGTTTGTAATATAATATTGTACAGTAAAAATGCAGATGTTTTCTTTAGCGGGCATTGCTCATTACCACGGCAACCGCTTGAGCTTCCGCACTTCGCATGCTTCTTGTTTGCTTAAAATAACCTTAAATCGAGCATGACTCTGTTCATTACAGAGGCGGTTTGCAGGAGATGAGGCGAATCTGATCTATATGACGCAAGTCAAGAGCACTATGATTTATTTTCAACTATTAATTTTAATAAATAAATACAGAAGTACTAAAGATTATACGCTCAAAAGACCACAGCAGAGACAGTGATAGTGTTGGAAGACTAGAGTCGCCCTCGGGGTGAGGCTGTAATACTCGGAGTTAATATTAATGGTCCTGTGTCAGACCAGCGTACACCTGAGAAGGAGTGTATAGATGCTAAAGACCTGTGTGCTCATGTGTGATTGAGGTAGTGGTAGTAGCTTCTTGACGGGACGCCGTCACCTTAATTTGGGAAGGGAATTACCTCGAAGTATTGGAAATGTATTAGAAGTATTCGAGAAGGGAATTACCTCGAGATACTGTAGTATTGTATTGTATTATATTCAGGATGGGAATTACCTCGAAGGTACTGTAGTACTGTATTGGTACTGAGTATTATATATATTATACTGACAACTGGAGGTTGTTTGAATTGTCAGTGGTGAAGTCAGATTTGTAGCCTACTGAGAATTTCCACGACACTACATAATAAAATATAGTTTAGCATTCGTCTCGAAAATGGAAACAGTGCCGAATGAAAGGTTTAGGCTTCAGATTCACTTTAAATTAATTTGTTTAGCATCTTATTTAGTTTTATTTCTAATAAATAAACCTGTTTCTCGCCTTGAATATAGCTGGAATGGCGTTAAAAAAGAAAAGAGAATTTAAAAAAAAAATCGTTTTGGCTTGACGTATAGCCTGAATAGGCTAACTTTAGAGGTTTTGTGGTAAAATAAAATAGGGCAGTTTTGTTCATAATTTACATTTACAAAAATTACAATTATTATTATGTGTTATATATAGGTTAGGCTATTTGTAAACATTTCATTTTATTTAGCCTACCGATAAATTACATTATTTCTGATTGTAATAATAAAATGCGACTTATACAAGACATCTTTTTTCCTCTCAGGAATAGCGTCGGTATTTTTAACCAGACAGAGTGCCTTTATTATAATTTGAAAACCACGCCCACCGGTCCAGCCATCTGCATTGAATTGGTATTGCATGAGGCTGCCTCCTTGTCTTTTCTGACTTATTTCAAAAAACAGAACAATGCACAGCTAACAAGCTAAAAAACCCAGAAATAAGTTTTTATAAGCTGTCGACCCCAAAAAACTAATGTTTAAGGACACAAAAGTGGATACAGGCAGTGAGACAGAGTGCACTACGGTCATATTACTATAAGAAATACACAGGAGGGGAACGTAATCGGCGACAACATGCTAAACAAACCAACAAAAACAAACCATTCATTATTTTTAACCATGTCAAAGAATTATTTCACCTGTCGCCGATTACGACCCCCTCCAAATGTATTTCATATAGTAATATGACCCGTTGTGCTCTGTCTCACTGCCTGTGTCCACTTTTGTGTCCTTAAACATTTGTTTTTGGGGGGGTCGACAGCTTATAAAAACTTATTTCTGAGTTTTTTAGATTGTTAGCTGTGCACGTTGTCACACAGCAGCTTTTAGGCATTGTTCTGTTTTTTGTAATAAGTCAGAAAAGACAAGAAGGCAGCCTCACGCAATACAAAGTCAATGGAGACGGTTGGATTGTTTTCCCCCCGGTGGGCGTGGTTTTCAGATTATTACGCATGTCACTCTGTCTCTATGCAGCAAACATTTTAAAATATCTTGAAAAAATAATTTATAACACATTGATAGATGTTCCTTTCCTTTAATAGGTTTACATTTGGACAGACTCTTGTTATAAAAGATAATTGTAGGCCTATATGGCTAACGGCAAATACTCTCTTTGTTTTTTAATAAATAAAATGTGCGTATTATTATTATTAAGTAGGCTACATGCAAACAAACAAACAAAAAAGTTAAAGTTAAAAAATAATGTTTATTAACCGTTATTGTTTCTAAACAAACCGGTTTCGGAACGTTTATAATACAGAAGGAACGCTGGAACAGAAACGTTAAAATACCGATTTTGCTCTGAGTGAAACGTTTGAATTTTATTTTCGTTTTTAAGCCCTGATCTGAACTGCTAAATGACAGATTGGAGATTAAAACTATATCAGATTTGACTAATTTTAAAGCTGCAGTCCGCAACTTTTTTGTTAAAAATTTACAAAAAATGATATAATGAGAATATACAACATGAATCCATTTTCCAAACCGTGTTTTTGTCTTATCCTGAATCATTATGGTACACTTATAATAAGTGTTTATATTCAGACTATTTCAGACCGGACTGGTAGGACTCGCCACAGAGTATCACAGTCACTGCCTGACTCGCCACAGAGTATCACAGTCACTGCCTGACTCGCCATAGACATACAAGGAGGAAAGTAGCTCCGGCTAGAATGTTCCTCCGCAAGACGCATGCAGTTCTCTTTATTAACCGCTAGAGGGCCAAAAATCGTGGACAGCAGCTTTAAATAAACACAAAAAAATATAGATGAAAAATTAAGTAAGAAATGTACTTTTGCTATTGTTTAATAAATGTTCAGCAATATCTCCCAAAGATTTCTGAATTTTAGCATAATTTTTCTCTATATATTGTCAATATGTCAACTAGTAAATACATGAAGATTTATTATGCTAGCATATGAGGAAGTATTTAAACCATGTGTGTTACAATAACCCTGCATTAGGTTGTGCCCCACGCTCCCCTATACTGAATTTGATATGTTAAAATCACTGTCTTTGTGCATTAAGAAACATTAATCATTTTAGTGTTAAGCGTTTTTGAATGTCATACTCTGTTTTTAGTGACTGAAATACTGAGGTGAGTGTTGTATAAGGATTGAATGAATATCAAACCTCAGTATCTTCAGCTGACAGTTTGGGCTCTTCAGTCCATCAGAGAGCAGCTTCACTCCTCGGGTACCCAGCCGTTTATTGTTACTCATGTCCAGCTCTATAAGGGGTGAGTTTGGTATCTGCAGGGCCAAAGCCACAGGTTCACAGTCAGTGTGATCGAGATCACAGAAGGAGAGTCTGTAAAAACAGGATATATGTCCATATCATTTATCTTGTAGGAACAGTGTTTGTAGTAACAGTGATAGGTTATGTCCTGTTCTCTGTGAACATTCAAGCTTTCTGGAAACATTTATAAATGTCATGTATGTGAACTGATGTGAAAATAACTTTAAAATGTATGTCTATAAAATCACTGTTTAGTAAATCAATTTTAGCATATACAGATTTTACTTTCTAAAATGAGTAGAAACATGATACTTCACTCTGAATATTATGATAAAATTGATTTTAAAATTGAGTTAAAAACTTGATTAAACAGCTTCTACAAGTTCCTTACTCTGCTTTTCTGAAGCATCTCACAGCTGACAGGAGATTCCTGTAGCGTCCCGATGTCTTGTACCTCCCCAGGTTGAGCTCATCCAGCACCTCCTCTGACATCAGCAGTACGTAAACCACCAATGAGCACATGGAAGATGAGAATCCTCCTGGAGATGATCTGAAGTATGTTTGTATTTCTGTATATAATGAATTGTCATTGAGCTCCAGTAAGCAGTAGAACAGGTTGACTGAAGTTTCAGGTGAGATGTACTTCTTCTGGTTTTGTAATTCTTCTTTAATATGTTCGGTTATTTCTGTGACACTGTCTTTGCTGTCTTCAGTGTGTGTGAACAAGCCTCTGAGCAGTTTCTGATTTGATTCCAGTGAAATGCCCATCAGAAACCGTAAAAATAGGTCTAAATGTCCTTTCTGACTTTGCATTGTTTTCTGAACAGCCTTCTTTAGTAAATCATGTAAAGCAATATTTTCGTCTGGCTTGTCGATGACAGACACACTCTTATTCTTGTTGGTTTTGTGCCGCCTTGCAAACTGATAAAGAAACCAACGTTTAGGTCTGACCTCTCTTTGTGTTTCTCCAAAGGAACTCTCCAGCTCATTTTGTGTTTCTTCAGTGAAAAACTGCAGCTCGTCCATGTTCTTGTTCAGGTAGCAGAGGAACACATGCACTGCAGCGAGGAACTCTTGTACACTCAGATGGACGAAGCAGAAGACCTTCATCTCATGAAGTCCAGCTTCTTGCTGAAAGATCTCAGTGAGCATTCCTGTGGACTCAAAGTCTTCTTCACTCACATCAATACCACATGCTCTCAGATCTTTCTCATAGAACACAATGTTTTCTTTCTTCAGCTGTTCAAACGCTAGCTTAGCTAACTTCAAAATCAGTGGTTTATTGGAATCTAAGAGCTTGGGACAATCTCGTTCTGTTTTTCTCTCATGCTTCTGGTTCTTCATGTTCATCTGTATCAGCAGGAAGTGGATGTACATTTCAGTGAGTGTGGTGTTGATGGTCTCTGCAATGTTCTCAATAGAAATCTCCTGAAGAACTGTGGCTGTGATCCAACAGAACACAGGAATGTAACACATGATGTAGAGACTACGAGATTTCTTAATGTGTGAGATCATTCTGGAGGCCTGAGTCTCATCTTTGATTCTCTTTCTGAAATACTCCTCCTTCTGCTGGTCAGTGAATCCTCGCACCTCTGTGAACAATCCTACATACTCAGGAGGGATCTGATTGGCTGCTGCTGGTCGTGATGTCACCCAGACGTGAGCTGATGGAAGCAGAGTCCCATTGACCAGACTTGTGAACAGTTCATCTACAGATGATCGCTCTTCAACACTCAACACCATTTCACTGACAAAATCCAAAGGCAGTCGACTCTCATCCAGTCCATCAAAGATAAACGCAAGCTTACAACTGTAAATCTTACATATCTTTGATTCCAGGTCCTCCATTTCTGGATTAAATATCTGTAGAAACTCATGCAGACTGATCTTTCTGTCTTTAATGCAGTTAATCCTTCGGAAAGGAAGCAGGAAAACACAGTCTATATCCCGATTGGCTTCTCCTTCTGCCCAGTCCAGAATGAACTTGTGCACTGAGACCGTTTTTCCAATGCCAGCAATGCCTTTGGTCAGAACAATCTTTTTCTTATTTTTGTTCAGACTAAATACATCATTGCATTTGATTGGCCTGTCCTGTGATTTACGAGGTTTAATGTCTTTATCAATCTGTATAATCTCATGTTCTTGATTGACTTCTTTAAGATCCCCCTCCGTAATGAAAAGTTCAGTGAAAACATCCTTGAGATGTGCTTCATTTTCCTTTTTACACTCAAAAATGTGTTCTACTTTCTCCCTCATGTTCATTTTGTGAGTTTTTATGAATTCTTGCAGCCAGAAATCATCTGAAATCATCATCATTATGAAATAAACAGGAAAAGGTGTGAACAAAACAACACTAGAAAATCAAACACAAAGGTTTGTGAGGAAAATAACAGCAGATGGAGATCATGAATCGGTGCTCTACTGCTATTCGTGCAGTTCCCGGATGTGAAATGTTGAATTTTCTGTCGAATTTGAACCACTGAATTTGTAAAATGAAATAAAACGGACAGAAATTTGCCTGTTGAATATTATAGGTTGCATTTTTAAATAGACTGACTATTTTCGAAGTGAAGTCTGAAAGGTGAATATGGATTATTGAATTTTTAAAATGATAATATGTGTGAAATGTTTTCACAGTTTAAATATACAACCATGTTGAATTTCATATACTAAAAATTAAAGCCCTTAAAATACAATGCATTAAAATAGAAATACTGTTAATGCAATGGATTAATTTTTAAATTAGTGCAATTCAACGTTTTTTTTTTTTTTTGTTTGTTTTTCAAATACATTTAAGGTTAATTCACCTTGTTTTCTTATGTGTTTCTCAGCTTCTTCTGATGATTTCTGCACTGTGAAGAGAAAGAAAAGAATGAGACTTTATGTTCCTCATAGTATGCTGAAGGCTCTATATCATGTTTCCACACTTCATTAAGCAGCACAACTATTAAACTATTAAATAAATCAGCATATTAGAATGATTTCTGAAGGATCACGTGACACTTAAAATTCAGCTGTGAAAGTTTTCCTGTGATGGCAACATAGCATTTTTTTAAAAAAATATTCAAAAATCTTTAAAAAGTTATTTTAAATTGTAATGTTTCACAATATTTTAACTATTTTTGATCAAATAAATGCAGCCATGGTGAACATAAAAATCTTCTTTCAAAGAAATCTCAATAAACATTTCTATGAATCTATGCTTCCTCTTGTTCTCTATTCTTTCCTTTATTACCTTCAGTGTAGTTGTTCTGTAAATCTTCAGCCAGCTGGTTCTGGTTCATCTTCCTCAGGATCTTCAGTGTGATCTTCACAGCTTCTTCTGCTCCAAAACGCTCCATCATTATTTCCACTATATCAGTGACACCAGCCTTCTCCAGTTTACCAGCTCCAACGGGTCCATCTTCTTTTAAGTAACTCTTAAATCTCTTCAGACTGTCTTCTTTCAGGTCATCTAGAGTATCATGAAGCAGCTTTTTTACAGATGCCATCATCATTCATAAACTGTTGGAAAAAGAGAAAAACTTTTATAGCAGAGATCTATGCAAATAAATGTGTGAAAACGACACTGTGATCAGATCAACTATTCTGAAACATTTTAAGGTCTAAATCTAATTCTTCAGGTTGTGTTTCAGTTTCAGATTCTGAGCTCATCAGTAGATTATTATTTGACAGTTTAATCTGAACGCTGCTGATGATTGAGATTCATCATGAAAGGAAAATTAGATGTCAGAAAGTGCATCCTGTTTGTTTTCTTCGTAACAAAAGCACAGCGTTCAGTTTTTATTGTGAACATGATTGAACATGACACTTTTTTTTCTAATAATGTATTATCTGTATGAACAAAAGTGACTTTACTGTTTTTTACTGTATGTTTCCGCTGTTCGATCACATATTCAAGCACTGCAAATGTGACATCGCAGCCTGTTTATTATTAAAATAAAATACATTCAAACAAACATATATAAAGTCACACTGATGAATTTAAAGCTGTAGTCCACAATTTATGGCCCTCTAGCGGTTAATAACAAAGTCCTTTAATAAGCAGAACTGCAAGCGTCTTGCAGAAGAACATTGTTGCCGGAGCTACTTTTCTCCGTGTATGTCTATGGCGAGTCACGCAGTTACTGTGATATTCTGCGGCGGGTCCTACCAGTCCGGTCTGAAATAGTTTGAATGTAAACACTTATTTTAAGTGTACCATAATGATTCAGGGTAAGACAAAAACATGGTTTGGAAAATGGATTCATGTTGTACATTTTCATTATATATTTTTTTGTAAATTTTGAACACAAAAAAAGTTACGGACTGCAGCTTTAGTCCATAGTATAATCTGCCGTTCAGTATGAACATCGTTATCACCCACTAAACATTGGACGTCAGATAGACTCTTTATTAGGTCCGTCGGTCCATGACCATTTCTGAACACCTATTCGACGTCCAAACTAGGTCTACTATTGTCATCTTGACGTTCAACATTTGACCTTTGAACTGGGTAATTTTTTTGGAGTCATTTGGACATCTATAACAGGAGCAGGAAATTTACATGATTAATATGTAATATTTGTTTTATAGGGCCTATCAACATGATTAATACATGAAGAGTTCAGATGCAAAAGCCTCTAAGTGCCATCTGAAATTTTCTTCTAGAATGATCATTTTTATCAAGCTTGTATATTTAAGTTCAATAATTTCACTTAAATGGCAATGCAAATTACCTATTAATTGTCATTTAATTGAAAGTACTTAACTATACAGGCTTTATAAAAATGATCATTCTAGAAGAATTTCAGATGGCACTTAGAGGCTTTTGCATCTGAACTCTTCACATACAGATAATTTATAAACAAACACGATATATTATGTGAATTAATGCCGATTTATTTATTCAGGCCATGTTTTTTTTTTTCTTCATTTTTTTAACTGGTTTATTTAAAGTAGCCTAATCAAGTTATTTCTTTATGCATACATGTATTTTTGCATGTATCTCTTTATTTATTTGGAAATGCAATTTGTGGGAAATTATAGTTTAGAAAATAATTTCAATGTAGCATATATTAGGCCTATCCTCCTTATTTCTAATTTAAAAAGAACCAACAGCAGCTAAAGGACAGTCGAGGACAACTCTCTATCAAGGGCTTTGGATTTCAACCAAAGAGACAAAAACCAGTCAACATCACTCTGACTGGCCGAGGCAACACAACAGGCATTTCGCGCAAGTGTTCAACCATTGCAAAATGACGGCACAGCTTTTCAGCCGGCATCGCTGCATTTATTTTTGAATAAAGATGAAAATGGTGATATTGAATCGTGATTTATTTGTATTTGTATTACTGTAGTGTTGTATGTAGTCCCATGTTTCCAGAGGGTGGAGGACATGTTTTCTGTGCCAGTAAATTTTCCTGTAGCTTTGTTTGGCTCAACAGCTAGTTTCAACAATCCTCCACCCTCTGGAAACACGGGACCACAGTTATAGAAGTTATAAAAACGACGTCCAAAATAAGTCTAAATTTGATGTTGAAATACGACCACATTTGGACTATAAATAGCCCTTACACGGAGGTTCACAGACATCAACATTAGACGTGTGGAAGACGTCGAAAAAAGACGTCGCCTGGCGTTACAAAACAACCCCTTCCATGGACCGAATTTGAACGTCCAAATATTACATGAAAAAGACGTCACCCCGACGTCACATTGAGCAGTGGGCAAGCTCATTTCTGCTCGTGTGAATAGCGATTCTTTCCTCATTGATGTTGGAACGCACGTGAACTACAAAGCCTAGTTTAGCTAAATAATAAATAATAGTTTATCATTCCAATATTTCAAGAAAATGGAAACGTTTGGATTCATGCGAGAGGTATATAGGCTGCGCGCTGCGCGAGAACCCGGTTACTTTCATTTTCACTGCAAATGAATTTGTTTGGGCTTGTTTAGCTGAATAGTTAAATTGAAAGGATCCTCTGTGGAGTGAGGGGAACTACAATAGCAAATAGCTGTTTGTAGTTTTTAATGTTAACATCCTGCTTTTCTGAAAAGAGCTGCTGAAAAAAGAGTTTGAAATAGTCTGAAAAGCACTGCTGTAGAAATGTCATCTCCTATAAAACAGTTTTGAAAGTTTTTACTTTTGAACATGATGTGATCTAGAAGCTTTATTCAGTGGATGTCACTGTAAAGACTGTAATCTCACACTCAGAGCCTCGTTCAGACGTGTAAAATTCAATAAAAGTCTATCAGTTTTGCTGCATGAATCTGTGATCACTGGAAACATGACACTTAAACATTATTCTGTAACTTAAAATATTCACTAACCTACCTTGAATTATGACAGTGTTGCAGGTGTTTCTTTGTACTCCTCTGAAATGACACCTTGATCATCAAAAGCAATGATCTACCTTTTACTTCCGTGTACTCATGAGGAACTGTGTGTTTCTCAAACGACGTGAGATAAAACTGTGAGAGAAAAACGTCCATTCAAGGAAACAAACTTGTGTATCTTCATGTAGTTCCATTGACTTCTACTGTTTTTATACTAAGGTAGTATTTTATTATCCTAAACATAACCCTCACAAAAACTTTTACATATTACTTAAAACATTATTTGACAGTATGTTTCTTGTGTGGAAAAAAGATCAAATGCCAGTGTGCAGAACGGTTTCATTTCAGACAGCTTTCTGGACAATAAAATCATCAAGGACTGCATAAAAAAAAAAGAAATACACTTTTAACCAGACTATATCAAGATTTATCATAGAGGAGCCAGAAATAGTAGATTATCTTCTCTTTTGGATTTTTGAAAGAATGATTTAGTGTTTTATTTTCCTCTGCTACTTATCTTGTTTATATTAGCTGCAAAATTACATATTTCAATTGATCATTTATTATTATTTCATAAACATATACAGAAGTAAATGGAGCTGGGTTTATTTGGTTTATTGAGTCTCCTAAATAATTTCTATATAATTCCTTCTTTAAGATAATCTTTTTTTCTTTTCTGCATCTCCTCTGTGTACTAATCTAGTTTTTACTATAAACTTTGATTTTTATGACATGTTGTTTATGATGTTCCTCATTTAGGAAATTAGGCCTATAAATCGCTCTAGATAAAAGCATCTGCTAAATGAATAAATCTAAATGCATAAATCTAAATGTATAAATAATATTAAATTGACATTAAATACATTTGAAGACATTCACAAATGTAATAAATGCAATAAACTCATTGATGTATTTCTTAAATTTTTACTATGAAAAAACTCAGGCCAAACAAGCATAAAAAAACTTTTACAAATCTATTGCAAATGTTTTATTGAAAGTAAAATCAAATGCAAATAACTCATCATCTAATAAGATTAAATATAAAGTGTCTGTATAATGTGTGTTCTTTTATCAATTTTCAAGCTAAACAGGCCAATAAGAGATTAAAGTCTGCGTGTTTTATTGTTTCATTGATATATTCTTTCAAACAAACACAATCAGAGATAAATTTAAAAATATCCTGTGTTCAAAAGGCTTCTTGAACTTTCTTCATGTGACTAATGAACATTTGCACTTCATCTCACGTTTGTCTGCAGCATCCCAAAGTAACTGATGTAATATAGTCGTTTCCCTCCCAGCCTCATACTCACCCATCCCAGAGCGACACCCCATAAGCACCGCCACACTCACTAATGCATGTAGTATGCATCTGATCTAAGCTACATGTAATTGAGAGCATTCTGAAACTTTTCAATTTTTTTCAGAAAATGAGCGATGGTTTCACTAGATAAGACCCTTATTTCTCATCTGGGATTGTGTAGAACAATTTGAAGCTGCAGTGAAACTAATTTTGACCTTAAATCGTTTGGTGCCCATTCAAGTCCACTATAAGGATAAAAAACTTCATCAAAAACTTTAATTTCTTTTCGACTGAAGAAAGAAAGACATGGACATCTTGGATGACATGGAGGTGAGTAAATTATCAGGAAAAGTTTATTTAAAAGTGAACTAATCCTTTAAGATCTACATTTAGCCTTAGATGTTAAATGAATATATTACCTGGATCACATGTTTTATCAGCTGGCAGTTTTCAGTGCACATTTTATAGTGCAAGTTGCAACTATTATAATGGAAAGATAAGGCTTATCAGTATGTCACAATATAACCCTGTTTGGACTTTGTTTTCTGTTTTGTAACATTTCCTGCCAGTCTGTCATCATCGTGTAAGATTATGTCTGTATTTGTTCCAGAACCATAACTTTGCCTTCAGTAAATGCTTTAATGAGACTCTGGGGTGAATTCTTCAGATTAGATGTCATTATACAGTTCTGACAGACTGTCTGCAGAGGTTTGAACCTACCCGAATCAGTACTAAAATTTAAAACCACCATCACATCCTGGCTCTTCCAAGCTTTACAATGGTAGTTTAGCACAAAAAAATGCATCCATCCATCATAAAAGTAATCGATATGTTTATATTTAAAACTTTAAATATAACTATAATAATTACTAGCTTCCGGCAGACGGCCGAACACATATTGCTCAAGTCGACATGTGCCACAAGAGTGACATGAAGTATGACGCAGGATATAAGAATATCATAAGTTTAGATGCCTCCACAGTTCAAACAAATAGGGCTGTGTATCAAACTCAAGCTCTTTTTCTCTTATATCGAAATCCTCCAACATTTCTCTTTAAAAAATTTCTTGACCGGTGTTTTGTATTGCTCTATCCTCTGCACTTCCGCATTCATCATTATGTCATGCCTTGGGTCAGAGGTCACTCTTCCGTCAGAACTCGATGCCTGTGTATGGAGTCAGGAAAAACTCTGGGTATGGATGGGATTCCGGTTGACTTTCAGAAAACCTTCAGGTCTGAGATCAGAGTTGATCTGCTGGAGGTGTTCAATGACAGCTTACTGAAGGGTGGGTCGTCTTTGAGCTGCTGAAAAGCAGTGGTTTCTCTTCTTCCATAAAGGAGATCTCACTGAGATTAAGAATTGGAGGTCGGTCTCACTTTTAGATAAATTACTTTCAAAAACAATGGCAAATAGACTGGCTAAGGTAATGGGGCAGGTGATCCATCCAGATCAGTCTTATTGTGTCCCTAGTAGATTAATTCTGGACAATATTTCTTTAATCAGGGACATTATACAGGCTTCTGAATTATTTAATATCAAATGTTGTCACTAGATCAAGAAAAAGCATTCGATGGAGTTGAACATTCATATTTATGGAATACCTTATAAGCTTTTGGTTTCCATGAAAAATGTTTAAGTATGTAAGAAATGATTAATAGTGACACTGAGAGTAACTGAGATTAATGTTGGCTTGTGTGCTCCATTCAAGGTTAGCAGAGGAATTAGACAAGGATGTTCATTGTCAGGAATATTATACTCTCTTGCTATCGAACCAATACTCTAAAAAATTAAGAAGAGTTTGGATGGTTTAAGAGTACCACATTGTGATTTTTATTTTTTGTTTATCAGCATATACTGATGACCTCATATGTGCCACGTCACCCCCTGGGTGGTTTCTACCTTGACCAAGTAACACTATCTTGGTCACGAGCCATTTCCTCTATTCATATTACTCAACTCCTGTAAAAGGTTTACCTTTATAGATTCAGGAGGAGTCAGATAGGCATATAATATTTTCTTCTTAGATTATATTATCTCAGGGTCTACTTCTGATCACTACCGTACCTCCTAGGCCTACGGTTCAGATATCAACCAAGCCTACCTGGGTGGGGTGGGTTAGCCTCCCGTTCAGTGCACCACAGCTGGCTCTTCGCCCTCAGAGGACAGCTATGCCTGCTAATGCACTCCCACGGCCCACTCTGTTGCGACTGGTTGGCAACCTTGACTGACTTTGTAAAGTCCATCGGGATATCTTTATAAAAATCTATCTTTTTCAGACAGTCAACTTCTGATACCCCAAATGGATTCTCACTCTACAACAATAAACAGACTGAGACAATACTGTCAGAGTTTGAGGGCAGTCCTCATTCTCATTTTATTATTTCTTGCAAAGGCAAAAGCTAAATACACCACTCTATGCCAGCTAAGCTGGAAGTTCCATGGGCCAGATAAATGATTACATTTTAAAGCTTACCCTCTTCTCTATTCAGTATATGTTCTCTCTAAGGAAAGGTGTCGTCTTTGATCTTCTGAGGGTTGTGGTCTGGTGTCGGCTTCCGCTTGCTCTTGCTTGTATGCTCTTTCTCCTCAGCAATGATATTTCTTTGTTATTGAAAGTAAGCCTTACTAGGTGAAAATAAAGCTTGACTAAGTGATCCAACTCTGTCATGTCCTTAATCAGTGTGCAATGAACACTGATTGAATGACTTTATTCTCAACATTTTATTTCAACTTTTTTCTCGAAATTTGTTTTTTCTCAAAACACGATGACTTTATTCTCGAAACACAACCTTTTTTCTCGAAATTAAACAAATTTAATCTTGCATTATAATTCATATCTCTCCGAACTGCTCCACATCTACACTCCGATGCATACACTTCGATCTTCCTCTTCTGTCTCTCTTGCTGTACCTTCTGTTCGTTTAGTCACTATGGGGTCCAGGGCGTTCAGCTGTGCTGCTCCTCGTCTCTGGAATTCTCTACCACTATCCCTACAACAAAGTGATTGTCTTGTTACTTTTAAATCACGCCTTAAAACCTACTTATTTAAATTAGCTTTCTCTGACCAGTTTTAAACATTGTATGTTAGCTATTGCTTTGTTTGTATTGTGTCTCGATTTGTTTTATAATTACCTTTTTACTGTACGGTGTCCTTGAGTGTTTTGAAAGGCGCCTTTAAATAAAATGTATTATTATTATTATTAAACGAGACCGGACAAAGACTGTGTGTGTGAGTGCGGGCTATATAGTGCTGGTGATTGCGGGGATGATGACGTGCAGGTAGCGGTGATTAGAACTCCGGTGATTGAGTGCGTGGGTATTGCAGGGAGGTGGAGCCTGACGTGTCTGTGACATCACCTGTGTGACCTTATCTTTTCATATTTTACTCTAAATTTATATATATATATATATATATCGTCGCTGCCCGATGAAACTCACGTATGTCCAAAACGGTTACTTTTCAGGAAGTGAAAAAAACACTGTATTTCAAAAGCAGTTGAATGTAGCGTTGTCATACTTGGTACGGCATCTTTACACGTAACCATATTCTTGCCAGTGTAATGATATAATCCACATTTGACCAAACTTGAGTTTAAATGGACATACGTGCATATTTTACAGTAACGGTGGTCGATACGCGTTCTTCCGATCATTAATTAGAATGGCCAAGTCGCGTTTCATATTGACAGATGAATACGCTCAGTTTATTAAATAGCCTACGTCTTAGTTTATTAAATATGCTTAGTTTATTTAATATTAATTATAAATTTATTAAATGTCTCTTGCAAACTATGAAGGGACAATGAATCAATACACTGACATGGTAATGCTAGACAGATACTTTGTTTGCACAGTCCTACCGTAATTTTGTCACTCCTAGACGTACGTCTGGCGTCAGGGGCTATCCAGTGCTGAGCTTCGATGAAACTTCACGAGACCGGCGAGATGCTTCCACAGGGCGGGAGATACGCGGCGTGATTGACAGCTTTGACACCAAATGGATATACGTGAAAATCAGATGACATGATTTCACAACTTTTCATTGGCCATTTAGATATGTGAAGCATACTGTATACGTAAATGAACCTGGACATTCAATCCGTTGAAAAATCTCAAAATCGGCAAAATGGACATACGTGGTTTTCATCGGACAGCGACGATATATATATATATATATATACATACATACATACACACACACACACACACTAATGCTTTTTTAATACTCAATTTAAAAAAATATATACCATTATTTTTCACATTATGGTAATGCTAAAGAGATTTTTCCCCTTCGAATGTATGAAAAAGTGACCCAAGTATTGAGAAATGAGTCCTAGCAATTGTAAAAAACTGTATTATTGCTTGGCACTGATACTCTTCTGTAGTTTTGGGCTACTTGTGAATAAAGTTTTTTTTTTTTAATCTCTCTCCCCCCATTTGTACTTTTTCCCCACTTCAAAACTGGACTATAACATTAAACAACGTGTATCTGTGTGTGTGTATGTTTGTGTGTGTGTGTTTGTGTGTGTTTCAGTTTCAGGGGGGTCATGTTCAGCCTGGGTCTCCTGCATTGTGCTCTTTAATTCACAGAGGCTGGACCTCCATTCAGCATATGAAGAGCTGCGATGGCAGGAACTATTGAGAGACGGCCGTTTTAAAGAGGTCGTGGAGAGAAAAGAGGGGAGAGACCTTTCACAGCTGGCCTCACAACGAGAGGACTTCGCCGGAGTCTTTACAGACTGTCAATGAGGCTCTAATTTTTTTAAGTTGTCCTTTAAAAGGCATAAAAGCTTCAAATGGGTTCACATGAACTAACGTTTTAGTGACTCCACTTCATAAAGGACTAATTCTCCCTGTTTGGAAAACCATGAGGACTAGAACAGTGGAGACGGGAATAAAGAGTATTAATTTTTAGTAAATTTTTCTGAAATTACAGTTTTGAGTTCTGTGTATCTTAAAGATCTTTTCATACATACCAAATGTTTGGGTATTTAGTAATTATAAAACTCTCTTCATATTTTTTAGTGTTCAGTACTTAGTATAGAAAATGCAATAATTATCATTTGCAATTTTGCAATTTATTTATTTATTTTATTTTTTGATAAAAAGTAAGATGATGAGTTTTCAAACCAAAGCAAATGGTCCTAATTTGTAAGTGTTGATTTCTTTAGTAAATATACTTAAAATATCAGTTAAACCTTAACTTCATTGGCCTCAATACTAGGAGGATTGTTGATGATTTCACCAGTACATTCTAGTTTAAAGTTTGCCAATCTGTCCGTCACAGTTTGTTGTTCGTCTGATTAGTCACAAGCAGATTTCCTGATCTATAACCCCACGGAGAATCTTTCCACATCCGAACAGCTCTCTTTTAACACACATTACATATTCATCGGCCGACGGCCTGCCCGCTACCAGCGAGGCCAATAAAACTGCAAATTTGATTACATGTGGCCTTTGGCTCTGTGTCGGGGGGACAAAGAGAGCGGCTGTCTGCGGCGATTAGCATGCCCAGCATGAGGTGATGTTTTCCCCCAAAAGACTGGCCCGGTTCCCCCCTGCGCTGGACATGCCTGTTTACAGACGCACTTCTGAGACGCCAGAGACGCCACCAACATTTCGCTGAACCATGAGACACATCTCCTGCAATACTATATATATATATATATATATATATATATATATATATCTCATATTATTATCATTTTAATATATATATTATTTTATTATAAATTTATTTACATATACATATTTCATATTATAATTTTATATATAAAATACATAACACAAATATACAGTTTCTCAATTTTTAAACAACACAATATATATATATATATATATATATATATATATATATATATATTGTATTAAGAAAATTAAGCTTATTTTGTTTGTAATTTTCAATACTCAGATTTTCATTACTGTAATACCTTCATTTGCACTATAAAATTATTGAAAGTAAAGTGATTTTAATGTAATTTAGCATACATTTAAGGCAGTACAGTGAATATGTACTTATTATTACATTTTAAATACAATTTAAATAATATACCATACATTTTTTACAATATGGCAAAGCCAATGATTTTTTTAATTAGTGTGACATGCTTAATTTTTAAGAAAATGTTAATGATGCAAAAATTAGACCTCATCTTTTCATATTTTACCCTAAAATAATATAAATGTGTGTGTGTGTGTGTATATATATACACATACACACACACACACACAGTAATGCTTTTTTAATACAGCATTACATTTACATTTTAAATACAATTTAAAAAAATATACCATTATTTTTCTCATTATGGTAATGCTAAAGAGATTTTTTTTTAAATAACATGCTCAAATTTTAAGAATATAATCTTAATGATGCTAAAATTAGACCTCAACTTTACATCTTTTACCCTAAAATAATATATTAATATAAAAATACATGCAAAATATAATTTTTTGGAGGGAGGGTAAATAAAAATGGGTTGCTGGTGAGATTCACACACGCATTAATTGTTGTAAAATAGCACTTGTTGATTGCAAACTAGTTCTCATTGTCCCCAGCTGTGCGACGACGGACAACAATAAACTAAAGAAATATAGTCACATTGATAGACTGAGGGACAGATACTTCTCCAGGCCAGCTCTCAAAGGCCTCCTCAATGGATGCGCTGAAAAAAGATATTACTATTTACTGCCGCTGGGGTCTGTTTGGTGTGCAAGTTAAACTTTGGCCGGGAGTCCATTGTCTCCAATGTCTATCATTTAATGGGAACTTTGACATAATGAATGAAGGGGTTCCACCTTCTGTCCCGCAGAAAGAGCCCACTCTTATCAGAGCGCCGCGCCTCGGCCAATCACAGACTCCCAGGGAAAGAGCGCATTGTTTTCTTTGTGTTTTTTAATGAAGTTAACTCACACCAGTGGGAGAAACTCTACACTCCAGAATGATCTCCTGAAACGAACGAGGTACCTGAAAGACATGGCTGGATTTCCTCCGAGGCATCCCGGATTTGGGAATTCCGGGAAGTGTTTTCTCATAGAGAATCTGCTGCGTCCGGGAAGTTCCTCACCTGCGGCAGGTGTGCGTTTCCCCGCTCTGAGTCTGATGCTGAAGTGTGTTTCTCACAGCGGGGCCCCTGAGGGCCACAAGGGCCGGCAAACGAAGGACGTTATTCAGCCAACGCCAGGTAAGACGACCTGCAACACTGACATGAAGCAAAAGACATTCAGTGACAGATCAGATGACATTAATATCTTAAATATTGTCTGTAATTTTGTTCATGTTATGACTTTCTCGTAACGTGTCATTTCATGCAACATTAATGCAACTTCAATTAAATTAAAGCTTTGTTCGCTCAATATCCTCATGGAAATACACTGTCTAAAAAAGCTTGGTTGTCTCAGCTCTTGTTTGGGTCAAATATGGACAAATCCAAACATTGGGTTTAAAATTTAATTTAAAAATTTAAACCAAAAGTTGGGTTTGTCTATATTTGACAAAACATGAGTTGAAACAACTCAGCATTTTTTAGAGTGCATCTACATTTACAAACAGTATTTAAAGTTCAAACAAAAAAGTCACTTTTATTTTCATTTGTAAATTAAAGAAAAATCATCAATTTAAGCACCTAATTTGTACTTTTATATCAAGATATTAGATTAGTAAAAGAAAGTGTTTGTCCCTCAACTGATCACCATTTTTTAGTTTTACAATTTTTTTTAGCATTTTGCTTTTCACTTCTTCATTTTACAATATATAATATTAGTATACATAAGAGAACATATGTATATATTTTATTTATATATAAAATATTAGTTTTTATTTTGTTACAAGTTTTCCTTTGTATATAAGATATAATATAATATAATCTATGTAGCCTCTAAATTAAGATAAATATATTCAAATAAATTTTAATAATATTTTGTTGTTTTAATTAAATAATTAAATATACCAGACTTATAATATTGTTTAAAGTAGTTTAAATTGAACAAAATGTCAACTACTCTAGAATATTCTGGTTAATTTTATTAATACATCATTATTGTTGAGATGTACATTAAAACTAATTAATCTGAACAATACACAAACTTCATTATTTACACTTTGCCTCGTTGTTTACGCTACTTTTCAAAATCTAATCACTGAAATACATGCTGCACACTACTGATCATATACTCATTATTTATTAACTATTTCACATGATAGAATAATAGTAAAGTTATTAAAACAATGAAATAACACTAATGGAAATATGGGGATGATGCTGTGTTCAAAAAACTGTTCTTCATGAGATGCGTCATGTTGATGTTTTTCCTTCACTGTCTGCTCCTGTCATGCATTAAAAGAAATTTCAAGCATATTAGAAGATAGATTTATTATGCTTTAGATAGAAGCAAAAATTCAGTCATGTATGTTTTTAACACTGATGCTGTTTGATCTGCAGACTCATGGCTAATATAATGTGATTAAAACACAGTTTCACTCATCCATCCGTCTCTCCTCTAGTTATAATGGCTGGTGTCGCTCTGCCCTGCTGCTCTGGATCTGGATCCGTGATGTCGTCTACTCCTCTGTTCCCTAGTAAGAAAACTGCCTCATCAGCACACACACACACACACACACCACCCTGATGGACAACAACCAATCAAAAGAGTCTGTGCTACAAATTACCTTCAAATTCTATTTATATATCTAGATATTTAAAATTTAATCACAGAGCAACACACCAGGAACTACCCAGAACACTGTAGCAACCACCTAGTAACAACCAAAGCACCTTTCAAGGAAAGTCTGTTCACTCGGCGGCCATATTCGCAATGCCTCCGGGCAGCTTTTTCAGGCATCCAAGACCAAGTCCTATCTGTTTGAATGGGGGAATGCTGAAATCTCAAAAACCGCTTGCCGAACTCACAATTAAATAACAAATCATTTCAAATCAGCAACAAAATCTGACATGAACTAAATGTTGTTTCTTATGCTCAAGTAGCATTAAAAAAGCTTATTTCTCAGGCTAGATGAGCCAATGCACATGTGCAGTCCAAAGTGCGAGTCTCAGGAGCTTCGGCTGCAGTGATGCAATAACTTTACCAATCAGCGATTGGCTCCTTTACTTAGAAGGCGGGACGTATTCCGCCATATTGCGATTTGCAGTTTTTTACATTTTTTTTTTTTTTTTTTACATTTTACTTTTTTTTTTTTTTTACATAATTTACATTCACAAGTAAAAGGAGTGAACAGTCTTTCTATATCTATAGTCTGAAACAACTCAGAACACCCTAACTACATAAAACTCACTGGCGAGTACATAGCAACACCCTAGCAACAACCCAAAACAAAGCAACAACATAGCAAAACTGTAAAATGTAGAATCTGAAATGCATTATTTTCTAATTTCCTAATAACAATTTAATTCTAATGTAACTTAAAATATTTTTTTAAGTTAACGTTTATAGCCTAATAAATATATACATAAAAGAAAATAGGCTAAAATATAAAGTGTGAACTCAGTGATATCTTTATCACATTATTGAACGCGTCTTTCTAATTCGGGCTTGTGTGCCAAAAACCTGGCAAATCCGGATCTGTCAGATTTGGGGGTTTTAAAAAAGCCTCCCTGGAAACAGTTTAGTGGTTTGACACTTTCCCACAGCGATCTTCCCGCGCGCGCGCGCTCTCCTGCCCCGTGACCAATCAGCTCATTCAGAGCGACCGCACACATGTGACCCCGCGAGCACTTCTCAACGCGCCGCGCGCGCTCACACTGACCGGGGATCAGCTACACTGCGGTTCTAGCACCGGAGCATGCCGCGCGCAGGTCTGGGATCAGTCCAGAACACACAATGACCCGCATTCCTGCACAGCGGAGGGCGGAATCGCTTCTCCGGGAGTTTTTTGTCCTCGCTAATGAAAAGCAGAGCTCTAAAAGCCAATTCTGTCCGTTTCAGGGCCCCGTAGACATGACGCCCTCAATAGAAATGACTTTTATAGACTTTTTTCAGCTCATCTCCCTGTTACGAGAATGAGCCGCGGTCCATCTTTTGAAAGGAAACACTGAGCGATGCTGAGAGGAGAAGATAATGCGGCGGAATGTCAAACGGATCATTTGTTGCAGGAAAAGCAGGGTTGAGGGTGTGTGGGCGGGGTTGAGGGTCAGCTGACCCTTTAATAGGGCGTTTAAGTGGAAACTATTTAGAGTGAATGGCGAGCAGAGAGCGTGACTAACCTCCTCACTCACGCGCTGACGGTGGCCGCGCTGAGATTTGTCGAACAGATTCAAAGCATCGCTGAATGTGTTCAGAGCACCTGAGAGAAAAACAGAAAACTTTATTAGCTGCTTTTAAAATCTTCAGTCACTTTTGAGCTCTCAGTAGTGAAGATCTGATCTAAAATTGTTTACGTTTCCTTTTTATTTTTGCAAGGGGAAAGTGCAATGTAACACACACTTAAAGATAAAAAAAATAATAAATATTTGGACACAAATGGACATATTTTATACCATCAGCAAGGCTAAATTATATATTCCCTATAAATTAACAAATAAATCAAAATACTCTTAGAGGGGCTAAATCCTATACTTTCCCTAAATAAATAAACAAAAACATCCCAATAAACTAGCAACCAAAAATGTCATTTTTTCCTTTTTGGATATATATTTTTTTATACCTTTAGAAGGGCTAAATCTTATTAATAAACATAAAAACAACCAAAAACATTAACAAAGGTCATGTTTCTCTCTATTTTTGACTTATTTTTTTTTTAATAACTTTAGGATACATTTCTTGTTCATTAAAATAATAATAATAATAATAATAATAATCATATATATATATAATACCCTTAGAAGAGATAAATCCATACAAAGTTTTAAAAAAAAGTCAAAAATAGAGAGAAACATGACTTTTGCAATAATACTTGGTTGTTAGTTTATCTATCTATCTATCTATCTATCTATTTAAGGGTATCTCTTCTAAGGGTATTTTATTTTATATTTTTTATTTGTTTTTTATTATTATTTTATTATTTTAATTAACAGGAAATGTATCCTAAAGTTTGAAAAAAAAGTAAAAAATATAGAGAAACATGACTTTTGCAATAATACTTGGTTGTTAATCTATCTATCTATCTATCTATCTATCTATCTATCTATCTATCTAACAACCAAGTATTATTGCAAAAGTCACGTTTCTCTATTTTTGTGGACACATTTTTATACCCTTAGGATAAATCTCATACATTTCCTGTTAATAATAAAATAAAATAATTAGAAGAGATAAATCCTATACATCCCCTATAAATTAATAAATATACACCCCAACAAAATAGTAATCAAAAACATTATTGCAAAGGTTATGGCATGTTTCTCTCTTTTTTGTGGACATTTTTTTTATACATTTAGGATAAATCTCATACATTTCTTGTACATAATGAAATAAAACACCTACATTCCCTATAAATAAACAAACAATCACCCCATCAAACTAACAGTCAAACCAGCAGCAGCAGCACTGTGATGAAGGTGGTGTTTGTGTCCTGCAGGGGGCGTCGGGTCCGTACTGTGGAGTCCAGCGCTGAACTCCAGGTCTCGGCCGGGAATCCTGCGACGAGCCGTGTTCTCCGAGGAACAGAGACGAGAGCTGGAGAAAACCTTCCGCAAACAGAAATACATCAGCAAGACAGACCGCAACAGACTGGCCACAGACCTCTGCTTGAAAGAGACACAGGTCAGACAAATACATGCACAACTCCTCTCTCTGTCCTTCAGATCTCATGAAGAATGTCTGAAAAAGTTCAGAGTTTTTGCACTGCAAAAAATGATGTTCTTCCTCAGTGTTTCTGTCTTGTTTTCCAGTACAAATATCTTAACGTTCTTAAATCAAGATACATTTGTGTTCACACTCTGTAAGTCAATCCAGTTTGATGAATTCATGCATCCCACAGGTGAAGATCTGGTTCCAGAACCGCAGAATGAAGTGGAGGAACTCCAAAGAGAAGGAGAGCTCATTCTCACGGCCGCACATGGAGCGACTGATGGTCTGGAGCCAATCAGAACCAGCCGACACGACACATGTGACACACACTCACCTGTACACAGACGAGCGCTGCAAAGATGATTTATGACACACTCTTCATCTCTTCAGAGACTCTTGGTGCAAAACATGGAGAACTGTAAAATATTGCTTTTTCTGCAAAACCTTGACATTTTACAATAGTGATTTATTGTGGAAAAAACACAAGTTTCAGTAACACTTTACAATAAATGCATTAACTAACAATGAGCAATAGATCTGTTTCAATATTTGTCCAAAAATAATATTAAAGCTAGGGTAGCCTCTTTGGAGAGGCTAGCGTCAAAAACCACATATTATATAAAAGCAGTATGTGCACTATCATTACATTCGGACTGAATTAATTGATTGGACAAATATTTTTTGGTTCCACAGATCATATATGAATATTTAATATTCAGATCACTTCTATTATTGTTTGCTATCAGGATGTGAAGAGCGTTTTAACCAGTATAACAAAAAGTGATTGTGGAAAAACATTGCCTACCCTAGCTTTAACTTTTTATTTTAAATAATGCATTAGTAAATGTTGACATTAACATAAACTAATATTAATAAATGCTTTAGAATATTTGTTGTTGTTCGTTCATGTTGTATTAACTAATGTTTATTGTAAAGTGTTACTGAAACATGAAATTTCACTGGTGCAAAAGTGTTGGAAAATGTGAATAATGCAACTGCTCTTTATCTTAAATTTGTCATTGAGCATTTTATAAGATAAATTTCAACTAATTACCATAAGCTCAATTACATATGACTTATTTTTAATCTTGCATAAAGTGTACATTGTAAATTCTGAATTACGTTTAGTTGAGAAGCTTTACTTTTTAAATAAAAAAGAGTTGAAACTGATATTCTGACATTCATTTCTTCATGCAGAGCTCAAATTTTCTGCTCTAACAGGCAATGAAGCATGCAAGCTTTACATGTTCACAGAGAAACACTTGACATCTCATCATACAAACAATTTCAGACAAATAAATAGATGTCAAATGAACAAACTCGAGGTGCCAATGAACACAAGACATCACATGCTCTGTTAGTGTATCTGTTCCTAAATCATCCTAACATAAGTTCACCTAAAATAGTTACAGATGAAACAAACATTGAATGATCAAACATCTAGAACAGGGGTCGGGAACCTTCTTTGACCAAAGAGCCAATTTTTCATTTTTCGTTAATGAAAATAACGTTTTTTTTTTCAATAACGTTTTAATAATAGTAACTTTATTAAGTCCATACACAACTAAAATACAAAAATGTGCAACAAACAATAAATAAGTTGCAATATACAATTCATTTCATATGAGGTTGATTTACCACCTGAGGAGCATAAATTCTCTTGAGTTCTCTCTCTCTCTCTCTCTGTGTGTGTGTGTGTGTGTGTGTGTGTGTGTGTGTGTGTGTGTGTGTGCACGTTTTTGTGACATATCAGGACACAAATGTGTATAATGACACTGGTATGACAGGTATTACAAAGAGTGGGTGACTTATGAGGATATTACTCCATGTCCCCACTTTTCAAAAGGCTTATAAATCACACAGAATGAGTTTTTGTGAGAAAGTAAAAATGTGCACAGTTTTCTGTGATGGTTAGGTTTAGGGGTAGGGGTAGTGTAGGGGGATAGAAAATACGGAATGAACTCCAGAACTTCTACCCAAAAAGATTTATAAAATTCAATCGTGATACCATCAAGACCTGGTGCTCTTCCATTTTCCATTTTTTTAAGTGCTTCTTCAAGTTCACCTAAGCTCAAGGTTTTACTAATTTTCTCATTTGCATCTTTAGTTATCTGTGGTAAATTAAAGAAGAAAAAAATAATAACCATCTTGTTCACCTGAAATTTTACTTTTGTACAAACCCTTATAAAACTGTACAGCTCTTTTTCTGATATCTAAGGGGGTAGTAAAAAAAAAATCCCCTTTTTCAGACCGCAAGGCATGAATAAATTTTTTCTTGAATTTTGAAGGAGCATCCATTAATTCTGCATTTTGAAAACGGGATCTAATTATAGCCCCTCTCGTAGTCAAACCCAGCATATCAGCTAATAAATTATTTTTCTTTTTGATGTTCTCCATATAGGTGGACTCTGCTAACTCTTGTAAATTCATTAAATCCTCTTCCAACACACTCATTGAGCTATTAATGTCTCTTATGGCATTGTGAGTATATTGCTGACACAATTGTTTTATTTGTACCTTCACAAAATCTCACCACTGCTGTAATGTTAAAAAAGAAGATTTCATGACTTTAGCATTTGTCCAGAACTCTTTAAAAACTTCTCTAAAAAGAGAATCACACAATAGATTATTATTAAAATGCCAATAGGCGCTTTTTGATTTTACATAATTTTTTGCCACAACACATTTTATCAAATTATGATCAGAAAAACATACAGGAAGTATTGAACACTCTCTAAACATGCTTAATTGATGCTTAAAACCATAGAATCGATCAAGCCTTGCCAACGATATCTGATTATCATGAGCATGAGCCCAAGTGTACCGTTTCTGTGAACCATGGAAATTTCTCCATATATCAATAATGCTATGAGACTTTATCATTTGAATTAACCTCTTCCTTGATTGCATGTGTGGTTCAACATGATTTCGGTCCATAATATTTTCAGTGCAATTAAAATCTCCTCCTAACATTAAGAAATCATTGTTACAATCATTTAAAACATCATCCAAAGTGTTCAAAAAAATCATTCTTTCAATTGCCATAGTTGGAGCATATGCACAAATAAAAACAAAAGAGCTATTGTCAAATACAGCTTTAACTTTCAAAACCCTTCCTTTAATTATTTCTTCTGCATTATAGGAATATGGAGTAAAATTCTTTGAAAATAACATAACTCCATCACTCAAGGAGGTATAATGGCTTAAAATCACCAAACCATCAAATTCCTTAACCCATTCTACAGCATTAAATACATCGCTATGAGTCTCTTGTATAAACAATACATCAATTTTCTTAAGTTTCATAAAGTCATATACTTGAGCTCTTTTCTTAAAATCTCTTGCTCCATTAGCATTTAATTAAGCAAGATTTATTTCCCCCATTAAGGATAAAAGAAAAAAGCAAAAGAGACAAACAAAACCACAAAGGATGCATCAAATTATCCATTCTGGCTGTTTTCACTGGGCACACCTGACTGACTACTTAACTTTGTAAGAATTTTCTTCAGACAGTAAACCTCTTGATTAGTGAAACAACTTTCACTTCTGAAAATCTTTACATTTTTAAAACTGTACAATTTCTGGACAATACTCTTCTATTTTTTACCTTTTTCAGATTTTTCGTCTCTTTCAAAAAAGACTTGAGGTCACCAGCAGTGTATGTTCAGCTAGAGAAACCATTTTGGGGCAGACTAGCAGTGACACTACACGCTGAAATTTTCGCTCTCTGTGTCGGTCTGGCTCTTATGAATACCATCTGTTCTTTTTGCTTTTTCATCAGTATGACATTCCAACAACTTTCTTTTTTGGCTCCAAAAAGCACATCCATTCATCAAAAAAGAAATCCATACGACTCCAGGGAGTTAATAAACCTCGTATGGATTTCTTTTATGATGAATGGATGTGCTTTTTGGAGCTTCAAAAACTCTGGCACTATCCAATGCCATTACAAAGCTAGGAAGAGCTAGGGTATTATTTAATATAACTTTGATTGTGTTCGGCTGAAAGAAGAAAGTCCTATACAACTAGGATGGCTTGAGGATGAATAAATTATGGGATCATTTTCATTTTACGGTTTACTGTTCTTTACAAATATAGACACGTTTGTCCAAAGGCTAAAGTTCACCTCTATCTAAAATCTATCTAGACATTTTTCAATTCAGTTTTAACTTTAAAATGTAGTTTTAGTGACTGTTTGTTCTGATGAAAAAAAGAATGAAAAAACGACTACAAAATACAAAAACACTTCAATAGTTTATTGTTATACAGTTTACAGAGGACATACTAAGAACACAATTGTATTTTTCTATAAAGTACTTGAACTAAATTGACTGTTTTATGGATTAATTTTACTAAGCTAAAAGGTTCAAATATATATATATATATATATATATATAATGGATTTTGAAAATTTAAGTATAAAATTAAAGTTTGTATATGAATTCTTGTGTCGTGTGTGCAAATTTTTATTATGTATAGTGTGATGACAGATAGTTAAATACAAATAAGAAGTGCTGTATTCCATAGTTTCCATCATCTGATAGAGGATCCAGCAATGTTTGCAGGTTATCAGTATCTGCAACACTAACTCTAAATGTGCTTTCCGGAACTGTGATGGCCTGTGTGTCAGTCTCATATTCCCCTACAAAGTCAATGCCATACTCTTCTATGTCAGATGCATTAAGGACAAGGTTTGCCTCAATAATCATGCCAGAACTCCACAATGCCAGTGGACTCATGGCACCCTCCGTTCTTAGACTGTGGTAATTCCATTGACTGACAAACTGATCACAGGACCGCTGAATTCTACCAAGAAAGACATAGTGCAAGGACCATAAGTCCATCTCATTTTCTGGGTGTAGAATGCCCACATGCTCCATGTATAGAAAAAGCTGCCTGTAAAAGTCCGATACAACCCTGTTTACATCCCCCCAGAGACGTTCAATCCTTTGATTGTGCACACTTCTTCCCACAATAAAACTCCCTCGGTCTGCACCTCTTCTGTCTATCATGTACTGTGCTACTTGTACATTTTCCATACCTCTGTCTCCCCTTACTCTTAAAGGTAAACCAAACTGACAGACACCACTTTGAAAAAATGACAGCACTGTGTTGGCACGATTGTTTGTGGCACATCTCTCTCTAACCCGATGCCTTTGGACTCTAAACCCCCTTGCTCTAATGCTTCCTTGAGATTAAACAAAGAAAATTAACACATAAAAATAAAATATAGTTCTGAAATATAATTTTCTAAAAATGTTATTGAAAACAGATTATTTCAAATATTATAAGTACATAATGTGCAGCCTACCTTGTACTAGTCTTTCACCAACATTAGAAGTATGGGCAGTGATGTCTCGAATAATGTCATCCAACTGACTATTTGGAATGGCATCATAATTGTTGAGTAGTCCAAAGACAGCTCGTCTTCGAGAAAGAGTGGACATACCAATGCCAAGGACATTTGCTATGGAAACCCAGGACATACCAGTTGTCCTCAACTGTAAAAGTTGTTCAGCTGTGATGTGATATCTGGAAGTTAGAATTAAAAATGTTTTATGGGTTAACTTTTATTAAGACGAGAAGTTTTTTTTTTTCTCTCTGATGAACAGTGGACACAGAAGATATTTCATAGAAGAATGTTGGTTACTAAAAGTTTGATAGGTCTTATTGACTTCCATAGCATTAAAAAAACAAACAAAAAAAAAAACCTATGGAAGTCAAAGGGACCCATCAACTGACAGATTCCCCTGTGCCACTGTACAGCAGATTATGATTTACATGAGCCTAAAGAAAAAGCCTTGAAAAATTAATAATTGCAAAATTGCAACATCAAACTTAACCCTCTGGAGTCTGAGGCTGATTTGGGGCCTGGAGAAGTTTTGACATGCCCTGACATTTGTGCTTTTTTCATTTGTTCATAAACACATTAATGACACAAGTGTCATTACACTGTATTCAACACAAACTAGGCTACCATAATATGTGAGGAACATGTATGTACATGTTTGTGTTTTTGAAGGAATAACGTTTATGCGTGGTTATTGAAAAAACAAAAAACTTAAGTCACTGAAATAAGGCCAAAAAAAGTATATTAAATCTGTGTTCATAAGACTTCTGGGTATTGGAGGTTGTAGACTAGAGTTTTTGCTTCAGAATTATGTAAAAATTATGCTGCCTACTCCTTCATATAAAACAATATATTGATTTAGTTTTTGTCAAGAAACACAGTATGCGTGGAGGCGTGAATCATCATGAATAATGGGTCATTTACACCTGAGAAGACAAAAGAATCACATAATAATGACCTGAAATGACTTGCATATTAATGAGGCCTTTCAGTCAGGTAGGCTGTGAAAAAACCCTCTGTAATCATGTCTCAGCTCAATTTAAAATAATGGTATTCTATTATATTCTTTAAAATATAATGTATTTCTGTGATGCAAAGTGTCTGAACAATTATGTTACCTCTATGGCATTTCATATAGGCTTTTAGCTTAAAAGCATGCACATTTGGAGAAATATTGATGGATTCTTATATGTTTATGTCAAATTTCTATACAGAGGAGTAATATTTATTCTATATTCTATATATCATCACTATGAGTCCTGGATACTGTGTTTTCAATTCATACTTGCAGCCGGAGGGCGCTCTGTGCACCTTTAGGCCACAAATCCATATAAAGAAGAAGAAGAACCAGGAACTAACTGCATGTCTTCTAGAGATCGCTAACCATGGCTTTAACATCCAGATAAACACTTTTCAGGACAATAAATATACGATTGAGATGATGAATGCATGTGTTGCCTCTGAATTTGCGTCTGAATAGCGCTGGCTCCGTGGGCGTGGCCGCATTAGCGGATAATGAGCTGAATCACAGACTTCTGACATGGTTCTCTTTTCATATAGATTACATAAACACAAAATGTTCGTTTTCGATTTGACTTGCACGATTTAAAACCTGACATTTCAACGTTTCTTTACACACAAGTTTAATTTTTTTGTCATTAGTATTCACTAAGTTACAGTTCATTTTCTGAGAACTATCAGATTGGACTTTGTTCAGAGGGAGACGAGAGATCACGCATCATGTTAGTTTTCTTTATTTTACAAAAAGCACAACATTTTGTTTTTACCTTAAAGTCTACAAATTTATGAAGTAATAAATTACCTGAACATGTAAACTGTCCGATATAATTACCAGGAGGTTGGCGTGCTCCTCAAGACGACTACAATACTGAAAGTCATTGAAGTTTCTGCTTTGTACAGCTCTTTCCATAGCCTCTATACATATGTGCAGTTCTTCAAAGTATTGACGCACAACACTACTACATTACTTGTAACACTATTAAAGATAATAAACAAAAGAAATTTATGAGTTTCATCCTGATTTCCTTTGTCTTCCTAAACTTCAGCAGAGAACCAATGTTTGTAAGGAATGAGGGGTTTCTTTATAGTACATTTGAGTGTATGTATGGTCTGCGCTGCGCTGTTTAAACTGGACCGCGCCGCGCCGCCCATTGGGTGGCGCTAGAAAACACGTCCGCGCTGCGCTGACAAGTCGGTCGCGCGGCTCGGTCCATTGATCCGCGCAGATGACATGTCAGCGCGGCGCGAGCTTTGTAACACCCCGCTGCCTCGTACCACTTTTGGTGTGTTTGGCTTCCCATAGATAAGAGCTGCGGACAGAGCGCGAGCGCAATCCAGAGAGAGACGGTAAAGAGTGCAGCTCGTATCTGTGAAGAAGAGCTGTATGAGCGCGAATGACGGCGCACAATCATCAATTCGCACATGTAGTAATTTATTAATCCGATTCTTAGCAATTTAGGTCGAAATTAACGATTCACGATTCAAAAAAAATGTTTCAAGATCGATGCATCGTCAGGATTTGTAATCGATGCATAGAGAAAACGAGTGAACACCCCTAATGACATCTCCAAACTCTCCGCACCTGGAGCTGCCATACTCCCAGTACACAGACTGGGAGAAAAAACTCCCCCAAAATAAACACCTTTCTCTCATTAAAATGACCAAAAACACGGGGATTGTGTGTTCTGCAACGAGAGTGGTCTATAACTCCTCCCCGAACTCCCCGCTGCTCTGTATCTTGCTCTCTCATTGGCTGTCGGTCATTGCCGATGTAGTTTTCAGTCACTTTTCACACAGCAGGATTTTGAATCACCGACAGGACCAGATATTTAGCATGATCGCTCTAAGCGATTCGCAGTTCGAATCGCTCTCGACTCCTCAGCAGCTGGCCGCGCGTGTGTCGAAGGCTCATCTGGGTTTTTTGGAGAGATGGCTGGGCGAAACCCCTTGATCGATCCAGGAGGACTGAGGTGTGATCCGGGATTAACAGGAAGGGAGGTGAATTCAGGAAGTGAGATTGAAGTAGATGAGGAGGATGTTGATGATTGGAGTAATGTTAGCGAGGGAAATACAAACACTGGAAAATGGATGCAGGCGAATCGCAAGAAAAAGAAAAGGAAGGAACGAGATTCAGATGAAGATAAAAGTGAAAGAGAAACTGAAGGGAAAGAAATAAAAGTTATACTTCGATTCCAATCCCCGTGTGTAATGAATCCCTTGAAAGTTAGTGATGCCATTCATCCATTAATAGGTGAGGTACGGCTTGTCAAAACTTTAAGAGATGGAAACTTGCTGATTTTATGTAAAAACAGAGATCAACAACAAAGACTAATGAAGTAGTGTAAAACATTACTTGGGAAGGATATTAAACCACAGATATGGGAAGAAAGAGGGAAAGTCATGGGAGTAATATCAGGAGTTTCAACTGAGATAACGGAAGAACAAATACAAAGAAACATAAAAAGAATTTGTGTGACTGAAGTAAAACGCTTGCCATACACAAGGAATGGAGTTAGGGAACAAAGCATGTCAGTAATGTTGATTTTTGATGAGGATAAAATTCCTGAAAGGGTTAGAATTGAAATATGGGTCAACAAACCAAAAATTAAAATAGTAAACTTTTATAATCCCTGCCAAAAGATAACAAAAGAGATGCTTGATAATATACATAGAGAGGGAAATGGCAAAATTATAATATGCGGAGATTTTAATGCTCATAACATGTTGTGGGGGAGCACAAAAACAGATGGGAATGGGATGATTATTGAGGAATATATGGATGAAAACAGATTAGTATGTTTGAATGATGGAAGAGGCACTAGGTATGATGTAGTTCATGGTAAGAAGTCAGCTATTGATCTTACAATAGTATCAGAACAGTTGGCAGGGGAAAGTCAGTGGGATGTTGTTGAAGAAAGCACAATTGGAAGTGATCATAGTCCTATCTGGATCAAAATAAGAAATCAAAATTTACAAGTAGAGGAGAACTGGCTTCCAAGATGGAGAATAAAAGATGCTAACTGGGATCTGTATAGTTTTAAAGCAAGTAATAAACTAATAGAGGTTATGCCATACTTGAGTGATGATATTGAGGAAATAAATAGGGTGATTACAAATATAATACAGGAATCAGCAGAAGAAGTTATAGGTAAATCATCTAGGGCAAGGAAAAAGAAAATGGTACCATGGTGGTCAATTGAGTGTAAAAAAGCAGTAAAGGAAAGGAATAAAGCTTTTAAAATTGTTAGATCAAATCATTCATTTAACAATTTAATGGAATACAAAAAAGCACAGGCAAAAGTTAAAAGAATTGTACGAGAAGCAAAACGGAAATATTGGAGGGATTTTTGTTGTAATATTGGGACAGAAATCCAGGTCAGTGAGATTTGGGGAATAATAAGGAAAATGGGAGGCATTAGAAGGGAATTTTCTTTGCCTGTGCTTAAAAACAATGATATAATTGCAATTACAAATGAAGAGAAATCAGAGATGCTTGCAAAGGCACTTTTGTTAAAGTGCATAGCTCTCAAAATCTATCTAATGAGGAGGTAGCATGGAGAAAGAAGGTAATTGAGGAAAACAAAGATGCATTGGGAACAAAGGAAATAAAAGACAGCCCACTTGATATGAAGTTAACATTGTTTGAACTTAAAAGAGCACTTTTAGGGGTTAGAAATACTTCACCAGGGAAAGATGGTATTGTGTATAAAATGATTGAACAACTGAGTGATGTAGCTAAAAATGTAATTTTAAAGCTTTATAACAAAGTTTGGGATCAAGGGAAGATACCTACTAGCTGGAAACATTCAGTAATAGTCCCGATAGGAAAACCTGGAAAGGATAAAACAGATGTTAAAAGTTACAGACCAATAGCTTTGACATCTAACCTTTGTAAGCTTATGGAAAAAATAATAACTAATAGGTTAGTATATGAAATTGAAAAAAGAGATCTTTTCTCTCCTTATCAGAGCGGCTTTCGAAAAGGAAGAACAACTATGGATCCTGTAATTTGTTTGGAGAATGAAATACGGAAAGCACAAGTAAATAAAGAATATGTTTTAGCAACATTTTTTGATATAGAAAAAGCTTATGATATGTTATGGAAGGAAGGGCTTTTAATTAAATTGAATAGAAAGGAAATAGGTGGTAAAATGTTTAATTGGATTAGATACTTTTTAAGAGAAAGGACTATTGAGGTTAGGATTGGTGTGGAATCTTCAAATATCTACCCAATAGAAAATGGAACTCCGCAAGGAAGCGTATGTAGCCCAATATTATTTAATATTATGATTGATGATATTTTTTCTGGAGTTGAACAGAGAATGAGTAAAGCATTATATGCAGATGATGGGGCATTATGGGTAAGGGGTCGTAACATTAAAGTACTGGAGTCAAGAATGCAGAAAGCAATAGAACAGGTTGAAAAGTGGTCACGTGAATGGGGATTCCGCTTGTCAGTTGAGAAAACTCAATATATATGTCTCTCTAAAAAACGGGAAAACCCTAGATTAGATATTAAATTGTATGGACAATCTCTCAAACAAGAAAAGGTAATAAGATATTTAAGAATATGGTTTGATAATAAACTTACTTTTAAAATTCATATCCAAAAAATGGTGGATAAATGTAAATGAGGTAATAATGTACTTAAATGTCTGTCAGGATATAATTGGGGTGCATCTGGAGCATCTATGAAGATGATATATATTGCTCTAATTCGATCTGTTTTTGATTACGGATGCATAGTGTATAATTCTGCAGCTAAATCCTTATTGACAGTCTTGGATAAGATGCAATCTAAGGCCCTCCGCTTGTGTTGTGGAGCTTTTAAAACATCGCCAGTAGCATCAATACAAGTAGAAGTAGGAGAGATGCCATTGAATATTAGACGACTGAAACTTAAAATGTCTTACTGGATAAGTCTGCAGGGACATGGAAAATCACATCCTTCAAAAAAGGTACTTGAAGAGTGCTGGGAGTATGGTCGGACTAATGTCAGTAGTTTTGGATGGAGTGGGGGAAAAGAGGCAAAAGAAATGGGGATAGACACTATTGAATGTTGTAAAACAATGAGTATTACTGCTATCCCTCCATGGCTATTTTGTTACCCTATAGTAAACATGGAAGTGAAAAATATTATACAAAATGAAGGCGGATATCAAAATATCCAACAATATATAGAAACCTGGTATAATGATGCAGTACAGATATATACAGATGCGTCTAAAGACCCAATTACTGGGAAAACAGGTGCAGCAGTATTCATTTCAAAATATAATATTATGATTCAAAAAAGAATTACAGATCACCTCTCTGTCTTCTCAGCAGAAATAATGGCCATTATCATAGCACTGCAATGGGTGGAGGAAGTAAAACCACATAGGACAGTCATCTGTTCTGATTCCATGTTCTTGTCAAGTATTCAAATTGGGAAGTCTATATGTAGACAAGATCTTCTAGATGAAATAAGTCAATTAATTTTTAGATTAGGTCAGCAAAACATTTATATAGAGTTTACTTGGATTCCAGCACATGTAGGTATTAAAGGAAACGAAAAAGTAGATAAATTAGCAAAAGATGCTCTGAAGGCAGATCAAATAGAAATAAAAGTACCATTAAGCAAGTCAGAAATTAAAGTTATTATTAAAGATAGTATAAATAGAAGGTGGCAGGATACATGGGATCAGGAGAAGAAAGGAAGACATTTGTACAGCATTCAAAAAGAAGTAATAGGTAAAAAATATAGTGGGCTGAGTAGGCAGGAAGAAAATATGATCACAAGATTGAGAATAGGACACACAAGTTTAAATGGCTGTTTAAGGATAATAGGCAAACACCAAACTGGACTATGTACACACTGTGGAGAGGTAGAGAATGTTGAACATATTCTCCTGAGATGTAGAAAATACTCTGAAAAAAGGAAAGAACTAGAAAGAATAACAAATAATGAACTGTGTTTAAAAAAATTATTGGGTATGTCAGGTGAACAATCTTTAATTAAAGCTGTAATCATATATCTGAAAGAAACTCAACTTGCAAACAGGATATAGTATAGGAAGAAATCATAACCCCACTTAGTGTATATAAAAGGTTTTTTTTTTTTTTTCTCACATATGGTAGCGTAATATAATTGTTATCCAAATGAGTTCACACCTCAGTCCAGAAGATGGCGGTAATGCACGCTGTTTGCAAACTGCCAATAAAAACTACAGAAGAAGAAGAAGAAGATATTTAGCATGCCAAATATCTCACAGGCGTCGGCGACTCTCTCAGATCGCGTCTTTGCTCATTTACACTGCGTGATTGTCACTCGCGTGAACGAGCACCGATTTGCCTGTGATTTCGGGCATTTGTCGGCGATTTCTCAAAACCTGTCGGCGAGCCAAAATCTGGGTTAAAATCGTGCAGTCTGAACTCGGCTTTACAGGTATTTACAGACATTGTCAGGCTTTTCTGTTTACAACGAAGTAAGCTGATTACCAGCAAAAAATACGATAGCATCATAAAAAAAAAATGTAATATGTAACAATAAAGTTAACAATGGCTTCATAAATTAATTAAAAAACATAAAAAAGCAACATACAACCATTGCACATTCTTTGCTCTACATTTTCAAAAAGTAGAAGTGTTGTTATTTTGTGTAATTAATTTAGAGAAGGCACACCGTCATACTCCGACGAAAGTGACTTGAACGCACCTACCCTAGTACACACGACTTCCCAGGAGGACTTGAACCAAAGACTATAGAATAACACAAGACGTGTCACTCGTATTGTTTTGAATGGGAGAAAGTGTAACGCGCAATATGGAGGAATAAGTGGCCTATAAGCCCTTGCCGTCCAGAATAAAAGAGAACATCAAGTGAAGGGATTTGTGGAAACTGTGGTTCCTAATTATTGTGATCCAACATTTGCCTTTATGTTTATGAAAGTTTATGAAAGTATCACTCCACAATAGGCTACAATAGCAAAATATATAAGTATAGCATTTTTATGTTACATTAATCAGTGTCTAGCACACCTTCCTAAGGAAATGATATGGACCAGAAGACATTGCAGTTACTAAATGATATTTAGACTTAAAGAAGTTCCAGATCTGTACTTGTGCTCTTAATATTTAAGTTATTTTGCCATTAATGTAAATAAACATGCAAACAATATACTTGCTCTTTGTGAATTTATTTTGATGTTAATTACATTTTTACGAGCTGTTTCTTTCATACCGCGTGGTTTATATGCATGTTGATGCTAATTGGACTGTCATTTTTTTACACACCCACCAAACAAGAGAAAACGTGTCTCAAATCTGTTGCACGTCGTTTCCAGGAAACATGTCATTCAACCCAGAAACCGTAGCAAAGCGTTGTGCACCGGTTTGAGCCTGAATGTGCCCCAGGTGTGGCTTGTGAGCCACACAGTTCCTCATGAGAACACGGATGTGAAAGAAAGATCAGTGCTTTTGATGATCAAGGTGCCATTTCAGAGGAGGACAAAGAAACATCTGCAAATACTGTCATTATTCAAGGTAAGTTACTGACTATTTTAAGTTACTGATCAATGTTTAAGTGTCATGTTTCCAGTGATCACAGAAGATTCATGCAGCAAAACTGAAACGAGGCTCTGAGTGTGAGATTACAGTCTTTACAGTGACATCCACTGAATAAAGCTTCTAGATCACATCATGTTCAAAACTCATAACTTTCAAAACTGTTTTATAAAAGATGTTTTGTGAGCTGATCAATTGTCACACTGTATTTCTACAGTCTCTCTCACAGCCTCATTTTCATTTATCAAACATTAAATACAGATTCAGGTCAATGACACTAAAGCAGTTAAAAAGCTGTTTCTCAACTAAACTCATCTTTACCTCCTGTTCTCTACTCATGAATGCACAAACTGATTCAACATCACAACCTTTATTTAATTACACAGATTAATTTTGATCATGAGAATCTTTTCATTTATTAGCAAGGTAATCAAATATAATCGTGTGTGTGTGTGTGTGTGTGTGTGTGTGTGTGTGTGTGTGTTTGTGTTTGTGTTTGTGTGAGTAACTTTTAGTATTTTCAGTGTCACATTACTCTTTTTATTCCAGTCTGGTCTGAAATGTAAAAGACAAGTCTTCCAAGAAGGGCAAAATGTGAAACTACTTCTTGAGTCGTATCGTGATGAGTCTCAATCATCAGCAGCATTAGATGAATCTGTCAAACATTAATCTACTGTTGAGCACAGAATCTGAAACTGAAACACAACCTGAAGAATTAGTTTTAGACCTTAAAATGTTTCATAATAGTTGATCTGATCAGTGTTGTTTCATTACACACATTTATTTGCACATAATGAATAGATCTCAGCTATAAAAGTTTTTCTCTTTTTCCAACAGTCCATGAATGACGATGGCATCTGTAAAAAAGCTGCTTTATGATACTCTAGATGACCTGATAGAAGAAGATCTGAAGAGATTTAAGAGTTACTTAAAAGAAGATGGACCCGTTGGAGCTGGTAAACTGGAGAAGGCTGGTGTCACCGAGTTAGTGGATATAATGATGGAGCGTTTTGGAGCAGAAGAAGCTGTGAAGATCACACTGAACATCCTGAGGAAGATGAAACAGAACCAGCTGGCTGAAGATTTACAGAACAACTACACTGAAGGTAATAAAGGAAAGAATAAAGAACGAGAGGAAGCATAGATTCTTATGTTCTTATTTTCACCAAGGCTGCATTTATTTGAACAAAACTAGTTAAAATATTGTGAAATATGACCATTTAAAATAACTTTTCTATTTGAATATCTTTAAAAAATATATTTTTCCTATGTTTCCATCACAGGAAAAATTTCACAGCTGAATTTTCAGTGTCACATGATCCTTCAGAAATCATTCTAGTATATTGATTTATTTAACCCTCTACCGCATAGTGTTGCCATATGGCAACATACTCTTTGTGTTCATTTCCTTGCCACTGTCTCTTTAAGAGAACATTCTAGTTTTTTTTTGTTGGTAAGAGAAGACCTTAGTTTAGCCAATGATGTGCTTTGGTTAAGTCACATCACATGCAATTTTTTTCTGTGACGCGATATCTGACAGACTGCCGTCTCTTGTATGTAGTTGCTGACAGCAAACTAAAACGTCAGTAACAAACAAGGACCCGCCCATGTCACATTCACAAAAAAAAATGTTAACATCATCTCAGGTAAGGTATGATGACATATTCACCACTCAAAAAAAAGTTATGAAATTAGTTTTTGGTAAATCGAGAAAATGTCTGTGTTGCCATATGGCAACACTGTGCAATAATGGAATGCCATTATTATAATAGGTTAGCTAGCTAGCAAAAGTTAGCTGCAGTCTGTTAAGCTGTAACAATAAAAACATTAATGCTAGTGATATAATGTTGATTAGTCATATGTTAAGGACTGCCATGGCATTTGTATTATGGATTAAATCATATCAGAGATCTGCCATCACAGCCAGTGCTACTGGCCCAGACCTACCACTGGCCTACCATTGTGTCTCAAAAAGGCAGGTGCAAGTGGCTGTAAGTGTATTGTTAGGGTGAAGTGCACCAAATGTGATGTGTACATGTGTCTCACCTCTGGAAAAAAAATGCTTTTTGAAGTTTTGTACAGAAAAAAGGTGAAGTTTCAAGGATTATGGGGGATTTATGTTCATAACCTTCCTCTCATAAGATTGCGTAATGTTTAATTTTCATGAACTGCAATGTTTTTGGTTTTATGTCAATGTTTTATGATACATGATGAACAGTATTAGATTTGTTTTTAACTGTCTACATTTGCAATTTAAATAATATTCATGAAAAATGTAATGAAATTTAAAGAATATAAAGCATTATTCAGCAAAAGAGAATGGAAAAGCACAAGATGTTGGAAAATAAGTATAAGGTGTTGTTTATATTTACTGCTAAAGCTTATAATAGCACCAATTGATTCAATACAAACAACATTTCTGAGGAAAAATATCAACTATATACACTTACACTTATTCTAAGTTATTTCCACTATTGCGCGTTGTTGCCATATGGCAAAATATCATAAAGTACCTTAAAATAATATTTTTTTCCAAATTTTTTTTTTTTACAGCACTTTAAGTTAAGCCATTCTAAGAAAAGAAAAAGAGTCAAATATTTTTTTTATAGATTTACCATAATGCGTGCGGTAGAGGGTTAATAGTTTATTAGTTGTTCTGCTTAATAAAGTGTTGAAACATGATGTACTGTAGAGCCTTTTTCAGGATACTCTGATGAACATTAAGGGCCCTATCATACATCCGGCACAATGCGGCGCCAGGCGCAAGTGTTTTTTGCTAGTTTCAGCCCGACGCAGTTATCATATTTAATATTTAAATAGCAAATGCGTTTGTGCCCATTTGTGCGCCTGTTACGACTATCTAGGGCCAGCCGTAACATAATTTATCATTGAGTGAGTGCACATTCATTTTTCATCAAAGGTAAATTTATTAACACAATATAATGAAAATAAACAAACAAAGGGATTAAATTCAAGAGTGGACCAGGCCAAAATAACAAACAAAAATAACTAATTTAAGTACCCTCTAAATTCCCTAAAAAAAAAAAAAAAAAAAGAAAAAACAAAAGAAAATTACAAAGTAACTTCCCTAACTCCCTTAACTCGAAACATGGAAAAAAGATAGATGCAAAAAGAAATGGCGTCACACTCCCTACTTCCCTTAGAATATTTACAAATAATATTTACATAAGGTAACTAAAGACAAAAGCAATACTGAAAATTATAACTCGAACTGAACAAAAACAAATTCAACAAAGCACACACTAACACAAGAGAAATCAAAACAGAGCAACAAACAAAATGGCACAAAGTCGGCCTCCAAGGTGTTTGGGGTGGTCCTTATATCACAGCAGCAGGAATCAGCCAATCGGGCCCAGACCAATCAGAACCTCTGCGCAGGCCACACCTTCTCCTGCACAAAAACACTCAAAACATACATGGCAACATTGCCTAAAGACATTGGATGTAACACCCCCACCCTTAAAAATAAAAACCATAGGTTTTTAAGAATAGATATGTGAAAGAGTGTCAGCAATCACATTTTCAACCCCTCTTTTGTGCTGGATATTCACATTAAACCCTTGACAAATTAGTGCCCAACGCATGAGCCTGTGGTTTGCATTTGACATGCATTGAAGGAAAACCAAAGGATTGTGGTCCGTATACACAGTATAGAGAAATTGAGAAATTTCTTGTAAAAAAAACTAATTGGATGGTTTATTCCAGCATTATCAGCCTGAATTAAAACTGCACCAGCACCTGTGCCACTGGCATCAACTTCTAACTTGAACGCTTTGTCAAAGTGAGGGGCAGAAAGTACAGGTGCACTACACAACAGAGTCTTCAATGCCTCAAAGGCAAACTGACATGCAGGAGTCCACTCAAAAGAGATCCCTTTACGGAGTAAACCTGTAAGAGGATTCGCCACATCTGAAAAGTTCCTACAGAAACTTCTATAGTAGCCAGTCATTGCCAAGAATGAGCCAGATTCTCTCAACAGGTAATTCAGCACAAACAGCCAATTTGACACATCCCGAACTTACGCCAGACTGTAAAAATACAGGGGAGCTTTAACAACGGCCAAATCAATTCCTTTGACTAGTACATCAGACCCACATCTAGAATGAGTAGAAAAGTTTAGCACACTTCCTAAAATAAATGACTGAGCCGAGCCCGTATCTCTCAGGATGCGGACAGGTTTGGCTTCAGACATCGACTCATCAAATGACACTGTTCCATCAAAAATGAACAGTTCGAATGCGGATCGAGCATTAGATAAATATTCACATTCTGGTAAACACGTACAACTATCAACTAAAGCCACACTCTTAGTTAGCCTTTCTGCTAGACTTCCTTTTCAAAGCAGGACAGGCTGCAATGAGGTGCCCAGCCTCATGGCAGTAAAAACATTCACGGCCTTCCACATTGTCACTATCTGCATTCTCTTTATTCACAGTCGTAACCTTTTTAACATTCCGTGTACGAACATAGGAATTATACTTAGGTGGTGATGAAAAAACCACTTGATGAGTGAGCACAAATTCATCAGACAAAACAGCTGCCTCTGTAAGAGTAGACACTTTCTGTTCATTCAAGTAAATTACAATTTTCTCTGGCAAACTATTTTTGAATTCTTCCAGTAAAATCAATTCCTTAAGTTGTTCTAGAGTTGTAACTTTAATCACAGTACACCACTTTTCAAACAAATTTGCCTTGTCACGAGTGAATTCAACAAACGTTTGTCCTGGGGATTTTACATGATTCCTAAATTTTTGATGGTACGCTTCATGCACCAATTCATAGGCACGCAACACAGCATTCTTCATCGCGTCGTAATCTAAACTCTGCTCAAGCGTCAATGCGAAACAAACTTCTTGAGCTTTCTCAACGAGTTTACACTGCAAAAGCAGTGGCCAAATATTTCGCGGCCATTGAAGCGTGGTGGCGATGCGTTCAAAAGTATATATCTACTTCACTTTCATGAAAAAGAGGGACTAACGCAATTTGTTTACTAATATCAAAACTTTGACTTACTTGCAAATTGCGTCGAGACACAGCATCCGAGCCTGGAGTGGAAGTGCTATCCGAAGACGACACAGGCGTACTTGCGCCGGGTGGACCAGTAGTTGGAGGCTTGTTAGGAACTTTAGTTTTAAGTTCGAGCTCCAGCTCTTTCAGTGAAATTGCGCGCTCAAGCTCGACTGTTTTCACGTGCAGCAGCTGACTTTGATACTGCTGCCGGCTTAGTTCCAAATCAAGCTCCTTTAGCTTAATAACCAACAATGGGTCTCGTGGAGATGGCAGCTCAGCGGGATCTATGTTAAACGGTTCCGCGGGTTTGGTCTGCTCCTCTCCCTCACCCACGGAACTTGCAATTTGATCTGCAACACCCACCTGCGCGCCCTCCTCTGGCAGGACCCCATTCTCCACCAAATGTCTCACTATCACTTCCTTAATCTCCCTCTTTACTGCGCCTCGAGGCCCCTTGATCTGATACAAATCCGCGATTGCAAATAAGGCATCTTTACGACATTTTTCTAATTGTTGCGCCGTAGGCCGAATTGCAAACTCCTCTAAATCAAATTTAGAAGACATCTCAAAAATTCTGCCGAATTCCCTTCCCCAAAAAGTAAAAACAAGGCAAATTTCATCAGATCGAATAAACCATTTGTATGTATGCTGCTGAATTTGGTTGCTCAAACCAGATAAAGTTTGAACTGGCGGATGAGCCCCCAAATTATGATACGACCGTCTAGAGCCAGCTGTAACATAAATGAATGTGCACTCACTCGATGATAAATTTTCATCAAAGGTAAATTTATTAACACAATATAATGAAAATAAACAAACAAAGGGATTAAATTCAAGAGTGGACCAGGCCAAAATAACAAACAAAAATAACTAATTTAAGTACCCTCTAAATTCCCTAAAACAAAAACAACAAAAAAAAAAACAAAGAAAATTACAAAATAACTTCCCTAACTCCCTTAACTCAAAACATGGAAAAAAGATAGATGCAAAAAGAAATGGCATCACACTCCCTACTTCCCTTAGAATATTTACAAATAATATTTACATAAGGTAACTAAAGACAAAACCAATACTGAAAATTATAACTCGAACTGAACAAAAACAAATTCAACAAAGCACACACAAACACAAGAGAAATCAAAACAGAGCAACAAACAAAATGGCACAAAGTCGGCCTCGGCAAGGTGTTTGGGGTGGTCCTTATATCACAGCAGCAGGAATCAGCCAATCGGGCTCAGACCAATCAGAACCTCTTCGCAGGCCACACCTTCTCCTGCACAAAAACACTCAAAACATACATGGCAACATTGCCTAAAGACATTGGATGTAACACGCCCATGCGTCTAGAACGAGGTGTGTTCAGGCACGTTGTTGGTGCTTTACTATTTTGAGGCAACTGAATACGACTGCGCCATTGACCAACTGAAACCTGGTCTAAAGTCAATTGTGTAATATCTGTTTTGTTATTGAAAGAGCACGTTAGTAATATGTAGTGATGGGGAGTCGACTCCAAAAGAGTTGATTCCTTGACTCTGAATAGCCCCAGAGTCGGGGTCGACTCCAGCACAGGAATCGGCTCTCGGTGTCGACTCTGTTGCTGTGTCCGGAATCACTCTCTTGTTTACTGATTTTCGAATCCATAGCCTATATAGTGCATGGCAGTTGAGTGCACTAGAAGCAAGGAGTGAACGAAATGAAGTGAGGAGTTCGGAATCTTACGAATTGTTTCAGAGAGCTGTTGCAGAAACTTTGTCACTTACATTTAGCTTATTTTAGAAATAGAATACAGTCATAGTGACTTTAGTTTGTAATTATACATACCTCCGTGCCAGCTTTATTGATGGTAGCTTATATTAATGCAATATATAGATCTGACTTTCCATGGTTAACGCGTGTTCATAATCATTAAACTAACCATAAATGATAATAAAAACTCACATCAACAATAAAAACATTAATAAATATACATGATTGTTTGCATTTTTGTATGTATTGTATTAATTACATTACACCATTATAATGAGATTAATTCATTAAAGAATCCCTTCTTTCTCGTTTATTTTATTCTGACATAATATTCGACCACAGATGTTTTTTACAGATGACTTTTCTCTCTGTAAAATTAGGTATCGGCAATTAGCTAGGTAGCAACATTGATACTCATCAAGTCATCGCTAAATTGGACTAATTTGGACAGTCACACTAAACGTGTGTTGTTTAAGAGTGGATTTTAAGGCTTTAACCTCGCGCACAGGCAGATCCATTTCCTCGCTATAGATGCGTTCAATTATTCCACTTGCAAATTCCACCTTGTAAATAGCAAATACACCATGGCATGAGTGCAACTGGCTTTTAAAGGGAATGGGAGACGAGACTCTGGTTGGTTTATTGCGCGTTACACCCTAAACACATGACTCATTAAGATAGTAGAGACAACCCTTTTAGACAATGTACCGACCATTTTTCCTGTCCTTAAACTAGCAAAAGTGGATTTGGACACGCCCTAAGTGCACTTGCGCTGTGCGCTTTAGACCATGCACTTAGATTGTTAAAATAGGGCCTAAAGTCTCATTCTTTTCTCTCTCTTCACAGTGCAAAAATCATCAGAAGCAGCTGAGAAACACACAAGAAAACAAGGTGAATTAACCTTAAATGTATTTGAAACAACAAAACATGTTGTATTGCACTGATTGAAAAATAAATCCTTTGTATTAACAGTACTTGCATTTTAATGCATTGTGTTTTCAGGGCTTTTATTTTAGGGTCTGAAATTCAACATGGTTGTATATTTAAGCTGTGAATATTTCAGTTCAAAGCATTCACACATTTAGATTATTACAAATTCAATAATCCATATTCTCCTTCCAGACTTCACTTCCAAAATCATTTAATAATACAAATATTATATTCAACTAGCAATTTTCTGTCCATTCACTTCCACAAATTCAGTGGTTCAAATTCGACAGAAAATTCAACATTTCACATCCGGGAACTGCACGAATAGCAGTAGAGCACTGATTCATGATCTCCATCTGCTGTTATTCACCTCAAAAACATTTGTGTTTAATTTTCTAGTGTTAGGAGAAGTGTTGGACAAGTGTTATGACAAGTGTTGTTTTGTTCACAGCTTTTCCTGTTTATTTATATTTTTCATAACAGATGATTTCTGGCTGCAGGAATTTATGAAAACTCACAAAATGAACATGAAGGAGAAAGTAGAACACATTTTTGAGGGTAAAAAGGAAAATGAAGCACATCTCAAGGATGTTTTCACTGAACTCTTCATTACGGAGGGGGATCTTAAAGAAGTCAATCAAGAACATGAGATTCTGAAGATTGATAAAAACATTAAACCTCGTAAATCACAGGACAGGCCAATCAAATGCAATGATGTATTTAGTCTGAACAAAAAGAAGAAAAAGATTGTGCTGACCAAAGGCATCGCTGGCATTGGAAAAACGGTCTCAGTGCACAAGTTCATTCTGGACTGGGCAGAAGAAGAAGCCAATCAGGACATAGACTGTGTTTTCCTGCTTCCATTCCGAAAGATTAACTGCATTAAAGACGGAAAGATCAGTCTGCATGAGTTTCTACAGATATTTAATCCAGAACTGGAGGACCTGGAAACATCAAAGATATGTGAGATATATAAACGTAATCTTGTGTTTATCTTTGATGGACTGGATGAGAGTCGACTGACATTGGATTTTGACAGTGAAATTGAGAGGAGTGTTGAGAAGCGATCATCTGTAGATGAACTGTTCACAAGTCTGGTCAATGGGACTCTGCTTCTATCAGCTCACATCTGGGTGACATCACGACCTGCAGCAGCCAATCAGATCCCTCCTGAGTATGTAGGGTTGTTCACAGAGGTGCGAGGATTCACTGACCAGCAGAAGGAGGAGTATTTCCGAAAGAGAATCAAAGACGAGACTCAGGCCTCCAGAATGATCTCAAACATTAAGAAATCTCGTAGTCTCTACATCATGTGTTACATTCCCGTGTTCTGTTGGATCACAGCCACTGTTCTTCAGGACATTCCCATTGGGAACAATGCAGAGAAGATCAACACGACACTTACTGAAATGTACATCCACTTCCTCCTGATACAGATGAGGATGAAGAGCCAGAAGCATGACGGAAAAACAGAAAGAGAACGTACCAAGCTCTTAGATTCCAATAAAGCAATGATTTTGAAGTTAGCTAAGCTAGCGTTTGAACAGCTGAAGAAGGAGAACATTGTGTTCTATGAGGATGATCTGAGAGCATGTGGTATTGATGTGAGTGAAGAAGACTTTGAGTCCACAGGAATGCTCACTGAGATCTTTCAGCAAGAAGCTGGACTTCAAGAGATGAAGGTCTTCTGCTTTGTGCATCTGAGTGTTCAAGAGTTCCTTGCTGCAGTGTATGTGTTCCTCTGCTACCTGAACAAGAACATGGACGAGCTGCAGTTTTTCTCTGAAGAAACCAGAAGAGAAGTCAGGCCTAACCACATCAACAAGCCAGACAAAAATATTGCTTTACATGATTTACTAAAGAAGGCTGTGAGGAAAGCAATGCAAAGTCAGAAAGGACATTTAGATCTATTTTTACGGTTTCTGCTGGGCATTTCACTGGAATCCAATCAGAAACTTCTCAGAGGCTTGTTCACACAGACTGAAGACAGCAAAGACAGCGTCACAGAAACAACCAAACACAGCAAATACAGCATCACAGAAATAACCAAACACATTAAAAAACTATTACAAATCCAGAAGAGGCACATCTCACCTGAAACTTCAGTCAACCTGTTCTATTGCTTATTGGAGCTCAATGACAATTCATTATTTACTGAAATCCAAAGATACCTCAGATCATCTCCAGGAAGACCCCTCTCATCTTCCATGTGCTCATTGATGGCTTACGTACTGTTGATGTCAGGGGAGGTGCTGGATGAGTTCAAACTGATGATGTACAATACTGAACCGGGAGGCCACAGAAATCTCCTGCCAGCTGTGAGATGCTGCACAAGAGCCATGTAAGGAACTTGTTGTTAGCTGTTTAGTCAAAATTTTTAACTCTGTTAATCAATTTTATCATAAAATGCAGTGTGAAGTATCACGTTTTTACTGATTTTGTAGTATAAAATCTGTATTTACTAAACAGTGGTTTTAAAGACATATATTTGAAATTTATTTTCACTTGACTGTCACATCAGTTCCAGCATACATGACATTTATCTTTACTAGAAAGCTTGAATGTTCACAGTGAACAGGACATAACCTATCACTGTTACTACAAACACTGTTCCTACATGATGAACACAGAATAAATGACATGGACAAATATTCTGTTTTGACAGACTCTCCCACTGTTCTCTCAATGACACCTGCTGTGAAACTGTGGCTTTGGCCCTGCAGATACAAAATTCACCCCTGATAGAGCTGAACATGAGTGGCAATGACCTGAGTGTCTTAGGAGTGAAGCTGCTCTGTGATGGACTGAAGAGCCTAAACTGTCAGCTGGAGATACTGAGGTTTGAGATTCATTCAAACCTTATACAACACTCACCTCAGTATTTTAGTCACTAAAAACAGAGTATGACATTCTAAAACGCTTAATATTAAAATGATTAATGTGCCTTAATGCACAAAGACAGTGATTTTAATATATCAAATTCAGGATACACTGTATTGATGATGCATAATAAATACAGGCAAGCAGATGAACCAATAATTTTAATACAGTGCGCTAAATTGCAGATGAGTTGTTTTTCTTTATAATGGTTTCCTATGGGAAACAATTAACATGAAACTTTGCACGTTTTTCTCTTCATTATGACCACGCATGAGAGATGGCGTGTCAAATTTTGCTGTACGTTTCTAAGACAGACAAGTGTCATCTCTAAGTTATTAGATAATATGACAGTGTTATATAATATATCATACAACAAATGGTGCGAATCAAATTAGTATGGACAACACAGACAAGCATAGTAGCCTTTGTCTTTTGTTGCACATCTAAACGATCAAATAGTGTACACACGGAAATATGTAAAATGCCCGTCTTGTTGAGTATTCACGTAAACACAGTCCACGTAAACACTGTACTGTGAATTCATTCACTCACTCATACACACACCCACGCACTTACACACTCTCACAGGTTTTTTTTCTATCAAAGTGAGGACATTCCATAGGCGTAATGGTTTTTATACTTTAAAGGTCCCGTTCTTCGTGATCCCATGTTTCAAACTTTAGTTAGTGTGTAATGTTGTTGTTAGAGTATAAATAAAATCTGTAAAATGTTAAAGCTCAAAGTTCAATGCCAAGCGAGATATTTTATTTAACAGAAGTCGCCTACATCGAACGGCCAGTTTGGACTACATCCCTCTACTTCCTTCTTTAATGACGTCACTAAAACAGTTTTTTGACTAACCTCCGTCCACAGGAATACACAAGAGTTGCATTTGTAGAGTGTGTTTGTCGCCATGTCGTCAAAACGCTGTTATTTTCATCCCGCAGTCCAATCACCGGGTCTGATTCCAGCTCAAATTGATAGGGTAAAATTAAAGACATGTTTACAATAACACTGAGCGCGTGCATCTCCACGTTATGGTAAGAGGCGTGACCTTTCCGGGCAAGATGCGCTAAACTGCTGTCGAATCACAACACAGGAACCACTGGCACAATCAGAACTCGTTACGTATTTCTGAAGGAGGGACTTCATAGAACGTCATTAAAGAAGGAAGTAGAGGGATGTAGTCCAAACTGGCCGTTCGATGTAGGCGACTTCTGTTCTGTTTCAACCCGTTTTTATGACAGTGGAAACAGCGGTATACAGATAAGTAAATTATGTGAAAAATACTGTGTTTTTTTACACGCGAAACATGAACACATGTTATATTGCACACTATAAACACAATCAAAGCTTCAAAAAAACACGAAAAACCGGACCTTTAAAAAAAAAATCAGCATTTTTACATTTTTAATAAAACATTATTTAGTATGTTTTTAAAGCTATTTTAAATATGAGGACTCATGAAATGTCCATGTTTCGTGTTTACATTGTAATACCAGTGTAATACCCATGTCATTATACAAATTTGTGTCCTCATAAATCACAAAATTGCATGCACACACACACACACACTCACGCAAGCCTCCATCTTGGATCACACATCAGGTCTCGCTTTCTAGTGTTCCTACTTCAGTAATATATTGGTGTGGTCTCTGTACACAAAATCACTTTCACAGACCTTTACCCTGACGATTCCCTGCTGGTGGAATGACCTGCCCATCTCTACCCGAGCTGCTGAGTCTTTACCCATCTTCAAGAAACTGCTGAAGATGCATCTTTTTTGGCAATACTTGACCCATTAATGCTAACACTAAATAGTCTATATCTGTTTAAATAAAAAACAACCTTGCAGTGTGAACTGTGCTTGACTAAATGGGACTGATCACGACGCTTGCATATTGTTGTCCTGTTGTAGGTTTGATTGCTCCTATTGCTTTCTTCATTTGTAAGTCGCTTTGGATAAAAGCGTCTGCTTTTACTTTTACTTATGGAATTTGTTTGGAATTTTTTTTCTTAAGTAAACGTTGTCCAATAAAATAACTAAAAGTATTTGGTTTAAAAATACAATACAATAAAAAAAATATAAAGCAAAAGTAATTGCCACAAATTCACTTGTAAAGCCAGAGCTGACCTGTAGAGAGGCTTTATAATTGAAATATAAGTTGCAATTATACTTAAAATGACTGATTCCTGAAACTGAAAAAGTTTACAATGCTCAAGCTGTTTTTCCTGTTTATTACTGTAAACTACTTTGATCTGTAAAGTGCTAAATAAAGTTGACCTGACTTGACAATTAAAACCAAATTCAATGTGATGGAGAAAACATATTGCTGCTTTCTACATCTGATAACAGCAGCATTACAAATAACCGCTGCCTGTAGGGAATCAGAATTGTCAGGATTGGCCCTGCCTGGAAAAATCCCAACTATCTGGCCGATGCATTCCCGTGAATATATCATTTTAATTTTTCTTTTTCAAAATTAAAAAAAAAAAAACTTCAATAACACTAATACTACTTTATACTAATATAATACTAAATATATAACAGTATATGACAGTAAAGCATTACTTTTGAGCACAGTACTACTATTTACAACAACAAAATAAAAGTATAAAGTTAACTCTTAATTTATATGGTTAAGTTTAATTCTGACAGATATTGATCTTTCATTAGGATCTTAACCGCATTTCCTTATTTAATTTCATTTTTAATTCAATTAAAGTTATCTTAAATATCTTTATTTTTAATTATCTTATAGTTCCCATATCACATTCTTAGGAGTGTTGAATTCAGATGGGTTGAACACCTCTCATTGTGTTAATCACTGGTTAGAGCGGCAAGTTCACCATCGCTGCACTGAAGGTCTGTCTCTCTAATCACTGTTTGTCACACATTTGGAGTATGGTCGTGTTGAATCTCATGTATAACTGTAACAGAACTTAATATGTTGAAATTATTGTCCCATTGGAGAGGTCCCGTTGCTTATAATAACAGGACATGTAAACACTGCAGTGCACTCATACTCTGAGCTCACCCGCTGCCTAGATGCTGCTTCTCTGCACTCTCTTTTTTAAAAATCAGGGTAAACTATTAATTAAAGATTTGTCGTTGTAAAATGTATTTGGCTTTAAAATGCAGAAAAAAAGGAAGAATATTATTGTTCAGAAAGCAATGTGTCGAGTGTCAACAGCACAGTTTAAGACGCTGATGCAGCATTTAATTTACTCAGAACCTCAAACCCAAACTTACTCGAACACTGTTTCCTTCAGGAGATACAAATCTATGAGTTTATGATCCTCAGTATCTGGTAGATGGCAGTATAGATCTGATCAGAACCATATTCTACTTTCAGCAGAACTTACAGTTTACAGAGAAATTTAACTCTCATCAGTTTATATTAAATGGATGTGTAATTATTCAACAGATTTACCAAGTGTTTGTTGCGAGTTCTGATGTCACAGTTACAGATATTGTCACTGTTTCTGTATGTGTTTGTAGATTAATTCGCTGTACAGTGACAGATGAAGGCTGTGGTTATCTGGCTTCAGCTCTGCGTTCAAACCCCTCACACCTGAGAGAGCTGGATCTGAGAGGCAATAACCTGAGAGGATCAGGAGTCAAGATGCTCTCTGATCTACTGGAGGATCCAAACTATGCACTGAACAAACTCATGTATGTTGAGCAGTAATATTCAACTCATCCTGTGAATGTCTGTATTTGTATTTCAGTGTCACCATCTACAAGTGTACAGTGGAGTGAAATGTGGAAAGGGTCTGTAGTAGAGCTGCGTGGAGGAAAATATTCCTGATTTACTTTCTTACAATATCAATCTCAATGAGTAGACCTTCTTAAAAAGATAGTTCACCCAAACATTTAAAATCTGTCATTATTTACTCACCCTCACATCATCCAAACCTGTATGCCTTTCTTTATTCTGTGGAGCACAAAATAAGACATTTTCTTTTCAGTAAGAAAAGTCCCAGTGTTTCTCCCTTACAGTGGAAGTCAGTGGTCACCAAAACTTCAAAATATCATCTTTTGTGTTCGGCAGAAGAAATCCATGCAGGTTTGAAACACATGAGAGTGAGTAAATGATGACAGAGTGTTAATTTTTGTGTAAACTGTCCCTTTAAGAAAGAGTAGGTTATATTTGGCTCAGAATCACTGGATTTCTTCTTTGGTAAGAATATAACCATGTTGTGTTTGGACTGACAGGTTTGTCATATTTCCTCTTTGAGTGACTGCACATGATCTACTGTACAGGTTTTATGGCATTTTTGATTGAGTTCCTTCATAGTGTTTAAAACCAAAATACTCCCATACAATTGAGGCTCTTCCATGTTTTGATACTGGATCTTCTTCTGCAGCTTCATTGTCTTCACCATCAAGGGGTCATTTTGACAAGCTAACACACGCTTGAGGTCTTCACTATTTCTTATAAACAAACATTAGACAGGCGTCTTTGACCGTTGTGATCCTCGCTGTTTTTTCACTCTTGCTCATGTGTTATTGCTTAGTTAGCTTTATCTACAAAACACAGAAATTTGGAATGTTTTTATATATTATAATTAAACATTTTTAATTTAGTATAGTTAATATCCTCATTAAGTAAATGTGTGCATTTTTTTAGTTTAAATCATGGAATACGACGCAGGTATGTTCACACACACACACACACACACACATATATCTGTGGTTAATGTTGTTTTGTTTTCTCTTGTCTTCAGATACGAGTAATCTCACACTGGATCCAAAGACAGCAGACGCTCGTCTCATTCTGTCTGAGGAGAACAGAAATATGATGCTCGTGTTTGAGGATCAGCCGTATCCTGGTCATCCAGAGAGATTTGATGAGTGTCGTCAGGTTCTGTGTAGAGAGAGTCTGACTGGACGCTGTTACTGGAGGATGAATGGAGTCAGTCAATGAATATCAGTGACATATAAAGGAATCAGCAGGAAAGGAAGGAGACGCTGTAAATTTGGATTCAACAAAATATCCTAGAGTCTGAACTGTTGTGATTACAGATTCACTGTCCGTCACAATAATCAGAGAACATCATATCTGCCCCTTCATCTCCTCTAACAGAGCAGGAGTGTTTCTGGACTGACTGGCCGGTACTTTGTTCTTCTCCAGCATCTCTGACACTCACACACATTCAACACAATGAGTTTATATGTTCACTTTTGATAGTGGCGTAGCGCTAACCCGCGGGGCCCCCCACATGCTGAAAGTCCAAGGGCCCCCGAGGGGAGGGGCGGTGTTACGTTGCAATATTGGAAATTTTTGAAAGTAAAAAGTGACAGAGCTGTCTGACGCTGCATTAACGAGGTATATTCTCTCAGAGACGAATTTCAGCATAATATGCTGATAAAGGTATATAACTTAATTTATTCCATTATTTCTCTTGTGGCCTGTATACATAGTGAAACAAATGAGAGGAATAGTATTTCCTGTTAAACAGGTTGTTTTTTTAAAAGTCGGTTCTTGAAGTAAAGCCGCTCCTAATTTTCATTGATGACTGCAGTGTTAGGAAATATTATAGACTGTTAATAATTTTAATTATAGGCCTATAATTAATTGTATAATAGACCTAAAAATATTTTAAAATATTTTTTAAAGAGGAACTAATAGCCTAATCTTTTATTATCATCACAGCACGTCAGTTATGTGGTGATGCGATGAAATTATTGTGGGGCAAATTTATTGTAATATTAATTTAATTCACATTAACTTGAAATCCTCTTAAAGGGTTAGTTCACCCAAAAATGAAATTTCTGTCAATAATTACTCTCCCTCATGTCGTTCCACCCCCGTGAGACCTTTGTTCATCTTCAGAACACAAATTAAGATATTTTTCATGAAATCCAAGAGGTTTATGACTCGTCCATACAGTAGACAGCAATATAATCAACACTTTCAAGGTCCAGAATGGTACTAAAGACATTGTTAAAACAGTCATGTGACTGCAGTGGTTCAACATTAATGTCATGAAGAGACAAGAATACTTTTTGTGTGCAAAAACAAAACAAAAATAACAACTTTATTCAACAATCTCTTCTCTTCTGTGTCATTCTCATATGTTGTTTACGTCCAGCACTTCCAGGCTTTACATCAGAATGCGACTCATTATTGGCCGGCTCCTGCGTCAGCATCACACACATGCATCGTGTTGATCACGTGATCAGCGTTGGCCAATACTGAGCCGGCATTCGGATGTAAACACGGAAGCCTTGTTGTATGTAAAGATTTACATACTGTTCATATACATTGGCCCCTAATAGCATTTAGACACTTAAGCTACAATGAAACATGTATAAATGTCTTTGCTTTTGTTTTTCATTCAAAAAATAAAAATATTTAATAAAAAATTGTTTGTGCACTTTCTGAAGAAAAGGTACAAAAGCTGTCACTGTCGTATAACCCTTTCATAAGATTCACCTTTATACCTTATTTACCCCTTAAAGCTACATTTTGAGAGCTTTTTTACCTTTATTTTGTTTTTTGTGTATTGTGTTTTTTTGTTTTGTTTTGTTTTGTTCTTTCAATATTTAAGGCTATTCTATTGGTTAGGATACTGATATAGAAACTGCTGTTGTCAATGAAGTTTTATGATTTTTCTCCATTTAAATCTGAATAAAAATTTTTAACAGAACAAAAGTAGCAAAGTGACTGATCATAAAGAGCTTGTGACATGGATAACAGTAAACCAGAGGTTTAGGAAAGCCTATGTTGAGTGAGTGAATAGATTTAAACGATTAAACAGGAGGCCGTTGCAGTGTATGTGTTTGACCACTAGGTGGCGGAATAGAATTGAGTTTTATCCTGGTTTAATAAAGGATAGCTTCAGGTAAAGTATAATCTATAAAATAATAGAAAATGGCTAAAAAAAAATACACTAGATTGCTCCCATTGTATTCAGTGAAGGTGCCTACACACACACAAAAAAGGGTTTTCTATATTTTGATATGCTGCACAGCTACTGTGAAATAAAGTTATTTACAATTTTTTGGTACAATTTTTTTTTGTTAAATAAAGAAATATATCTGAAATATATTTCTTAAAAATATGTCATTAGAAATATTTATGTAGCTGTGAAATGATTTAGCTGTTCTAAAATAACTCATGTAAAGTTAATTTTATATATATATATATATATATATATATATATATATATATATATATATATATATATATATATATATATATAAAGAATTTTATTATTGTAATTTTATTGTCACTAAAGCTCAGCCTCCATCTCAGATGATTGGTCATTGTGTGAAGCTCAGCCAGTCAGTTTTGTGTCACTAGAGGTCAGTGTTTTACAATATATGACATGATGACACCGCTGTGCCATCATGGTGAGTTCAAGACAAGTCCTCCTGGGAAGTTCATATTTACGAGTTGGGAAGTTGTGTTTATGATGTCAGATGGGTTCAAGGTGCAGGCTTACCTTCTCTTAATTAACTACACAAAAATGTTTTAAAAATACTTCTAGAAAATGTGTATCAGGTGTGGTTTTGCTGTTGTGTGTTTTTAATTAATTTATGAAGCCACTGTCAACTTTATCGTTATTGTTGTATTGCAATGCTATTATATTTTGTACAAGCAATTAGCTTTTTTTGTTGTTTACCTACAGTATAGAATATTCTGCCATTTCTCACCGGGACTTAAAGAAAATTCAGAGCTTCCCATTCATATTTACGACTTTGTGGTGCCGTTCATGTGCATTCAACTTGTAAATATTATTAACTCGTAAATTAAGCCTGCATACAGTACTTTTTCTTTTACTTTGTCTAAATTATAAAATGAAACTTTTTTGCTGAAATAACTAGATTTTGTGGTAATGTACTTAAAGATTCTGAAAGATTATTATGCTGCTTGAGGAAAATGCTATATTAATTTATTCATTTTCAATATAAACTGGTTGCATGATGTGAATTTTTATGATTGTTATGCAACTAAACTCTTAGGTTCTTGTGGTTTTTGGTTGTCTGTGGACTGTGATTCATGTTCTACAATGCAAATTAAACCAAGGTGAAAACTCTGCAGTTCAGAATGTGTGAAAACAATCTAGTGTGCTTCAGAAACTCGTTCCTACAGTTCAATACTGCAGACCCCATCAGAAACAACATCAGTCGCTCATGGCTCTGCGCAGGTGAGCAAAGATTACAGCACAGGTGCTGCTTTATTTACTGCTACACAAGAAATATTTGTTGCTTAGCAGTTGTTTTTTCACTTTCAATAACACAAATAAGAGAAAAACTGGGGCACTTTCTGAGCTTTTTCTTTTCTCCTTTCTGTCTCTGTTGTTATTTCTCGAGGGTCTCGAGTGGCTGCTGTTGTCTGGAAGAGGCTTCAGATTGTGTTTGAATGATTTTATTTTCCTGGTGGCACTTTAGAAAATGACGTGCTGTGAGGATGACTGTATTATTGTGTTTCATGAGCTTTAGTCCCATCAGCCACAGCATCAATAACTGATGGACCACACACACACACACACTCATTCTCTCTCTCTCACACACGGCATGTTTTATTTCACTGTATGCATGTCCCATCGACTTCTGTTCTACTTAAATTGAGCTAATTAGTTAGTGGTGTTTGCTAAGGCAAGCATAACATTTACTAGCACTTACATTAATTTGATCCAACCCCTTAAAGTTTGGTGTGCATCGTCCTGCACTGCAGTGTTTGTCCTATAGACATGAATACTTTACTAAGTGATCAGATGCACCATCTTTTACCAGCTGGACTGGAAATCAGGTGAATAAATCCCACATATGCACAATGAAGGAGGAACTAGAGTCACACACAGACCAGAAGATCAAAGAGACACAATGGTGCTGGACATGTTTCATGTGAGTTAGGAAGTAAACACCTAGCAACAGGCCACAACACCCTAGCAACCAGCCACAACACCCAAGAAATCACATAGCAACAGGTTAGTAACCACTGAAAACACCTTTGCAACTACATAGCAACACCCTAGCAACCACCCACCAACACCCTATCAAACATCAAAACACATTTGCAACCACATTGCAACACCCCAGCAACCACACATAACACATTTGCAACCTCATAGGAACACCCTGGCAACTTCCTAGCAACGCCTTAACAGCCACCAAAAATACATCTGCAAACACATAGCAACACCGTAGCAACCACTTAAAACACATTTGTAACACATATCAACACCCTAACAATGCCCTAGCAACCGTCCTAACCCTAACTTAAAGGTAACTCTTTGCAACCACATAGCAACACCCTATCAGCCACATTTAAAACACATTTGCAACCACATTGCAACACTCCAGCAACCACACCTAACACCATAGCAACACCTTAGCAACAACTCAAAACATATTTTCAACTACATAGCAACACCATAGCAACCACTAAAAACACATTTGCAACATATAGCAACATCCTAAAAATGCCCTAGCAACCATCCTAACACTAACCTAATGGTACCTCTTTGCAACCACATATCAACACCCTATCAGCCACATTTAAAACACATTTGCAACCACATTGCAACACTCCAGCAACCACACATAACACCATAGCAACACCTAGCAACAACTCAAAACACATTTTCAACTACATAGCAACACCATAGCAACCACTGAAAACACATTTGCAACATATAGCAACATTCTAAAAATGCCCTAGCAGCCATCCTAACACTAAACTAATGGTACCTCTTTGCAACCACATAGTAACACCCTATCAGCCACTCAAAACATATTTACAACCACATCACAACACTCCAGCAACCACACATAAGCCATTTGTAACCACATAGTAACACCTTAGCAACTTCTTAGCAATGCCTTAGCAGCCACCCAAAACACATTTGCAACCACATAGCAACGCTCCAGCAACAACACATAACACATTTGCAACAACATAGCAGCACCCTAGCAACTACCTAGCAATACCTTAGCAACCAACTAGCAATGCCTGAGAAAAAAAAAGCAACCACATAGCAACACCCTAGCAACTACCTAACAATACCTTAGCAACCACTCAAAACACATTTGCAACCACATAGCAACACTCTAGCAAACCACACATAACACATTTGCAACAAAATAGAAGCACCCTAGCAACCACTCAAAACACATTTGCAACCACTTAAAACTCATTTGCAACCACATAGCAACATTCTGGAAACCAGACAAAACACATTTGCAACACCATTGCATCACCTTAGCAACCACCCAGCAATGATTTAGCAAACCACTCAAAATACATTTTCAGCCACATAGCAACACCCTAGCACCCACTTAAAACACATTTGGAACCACACAGAACACATTAGCAACTGCATAGGAATGCTTGTTTGTAAGTTTTACATTTGCATTTGACATAATTGAGATTCTTTGTGAAGCTGTTCCCATCATATGTTATTGTCTCCAGGTTTTCTGTCATCATGTCACCCTCTGAATTGCAATCAGTCACATCAGAAACATTCTCTCTCTAGACAATTACATGCCGGGTAACCAAAAATATGAAATCCTCTCAATAAATCTTCCCAGAGCAGTTATGAGGTCTATTCAAATACACTCTTGCCGTCTGTGATCCAGCAGCTGTCTCACATCTGAGGTGATGTTAGACTGAGGGCGTCAGAGTCCGTGTTGAGACCTTCCCTCATCACTGGAGCCCAGGCTAGAGCGGATCTGCTCTGTCAGTCTTTATTGGTACCCTGTAAGAAAACGGCCTGTTGTTGAGCCTTTCCTCTCTTATTGAGGGATCTGGTGGGATTAGTTGGGAACGTGAGCCGTGTTTCTCTGCTGTAGGAGAGGGACAGACTCCATAATGGCTGCTGGGTCTCAGATAAGACTGACTGGCCTTTCAGCGCCGCCAAAGGGGTCACCAGGGCCGAGCAAAGCTCCTCTGTTCAGAGCCAAAACGCAGCTTGACCGCTCGATTTAGTGGGTCAGTTTCTGAGAGAGTTCTCGTCTTGTTAAGAGTAAGAGACTAGTCGAACTCTTTTCAAAGACAGCCAGAGCAGAATCAGCGTCACAGATCTGTCAGAAGGACGCATGGCTGAGGAAAAAGTGACCTGATTACAATCCAGAAACAAAAGCCACAATCTGAAAAGAAAATAATACAAATTACTTGATTAAGTAAATTTAATTGTATTATTTTAAAGTAAATTATTTATAATTATAAATATAAATAGTAAATTATTATATAGAAATCAAAATGAAAACATATATATATATATATATATATATATATATATATATATATATATATATATATATATATATATAATCGTGTAATATATGGTACATATATTATATATACTGTATTTAAAATTTTTTTTTAAATAAAAATGAATAAAAAATTTAAATTATATGAATATATATTAATATAATATAACATTATATACAGTATAAATATATTAACATATTATGCATATAAAGTCTATATAAAAATTTTTATATATAAATTTAATATACATTTAATATATGGTACATATATTATATATACTGTATATATATATATATTTTTAAAAATATATAAAATTAATAAAACTAAAATATTTATTAAATGTAATTAAAATTATATATTAATATATATTAATATAATATAACATTATATGTATATTTTACACACTGTTTATATTACATTTTAGCGATTTCCTGATTTACAGAAACCTTGTACAAAATTAACTTAAGTAAAATATAAAGTAAAAAAAAAACATTATTTAATTATAATATTATAATATAATATAAATAATAATTATACTATTTATAAAAGCAAATATATATGTACTCATAAATGCAAATATAAATCATTACTTTCTAATATTAATAATAAGTATATATGTAAATTAAATTAAAATTAACTAATTAATGAATACATTTTATATTTTAGTATTTTTATCATTACTGGCAATTTATTTTTTTCCTGGCACAGTTTTTGTATTTTCTTCTTCTTTTTGTTATTTACAATAAATCATATATATGTAATATATTTCAAAGTATTTTATAGTGGTAGTTTTTTATATTGCGCAAAACCTTGAAATTGAAAAATTGCCAGCGAGAGTAATCATAGTGATTGTAAAGATTGATTGCATTGTGTGTTCAGTTGTATAAGAGAAAGGTCAATGACGGTGTAATGCACTCGCAGTGAGGTGAAGTTTCTCAAACGGCTGTCACAGCGTGTGGTTTGAGGCCAGCCCTGAAAGAGTCTCTGTCCTGTTCAATTCAAAACTGACCACATGAGAGAAAAATCAATTCACAGTGTCTCCAGAATGATACGACAAAACGCCATGATCTGCTTCACACCAGCACCTGATAACTAAAGCAACGCTCACATTATATTCACAGCTGGACCTGTGGGTTTGAAACTGTGATTCTGAGAACTGATGCATTTTAATAAAGAGAAAGCAACCCTGTTCAGTTATATATAAGCATAACAGCACACTGGGGACTCTGTGCTTGGGACTATATGAGTAAGATGAAACAGGTTTTGTGTTTCAGAGACATTTCTAGGTCAAACTTTTCTGGAAGTGAACTCAAAACCTTTAGGTTATCAGCTCAGTACCATTACATGGTTAAAGCTTGTGTGGGGAAAACATGGGATCACATGTAAAACAGCTTAAACTAAAACCACATGCATTAGGACAAGACTCAACTATTGAATCATGACAATATCCATGGAAAGTTCAACAGAGATTTTAGAGTGTGTTTCGACATAAATAAAAAAATAACTAGATGATAATAAATCTATATCATCAATCAACATACAGTATGTTAAGTAAATACAGTAAATAGATAAAAATATACATATTAATAAATCTATATAATGAATCAACATATGTTAAGTAAACTAAATAGCCAACTATATATTAATAAATCTACATCATGAATGAACAAACCTGTGTTAATTAAGCAAAGCAATCAATCAATCAACCAATCAATCAATCAATCAATCAATCAATCCTGAGAAATATTCACTGGAGTAGAAAATGTGATAACCAGCCCCAGTCTATATTAAAATATACAAATCAATGTTTAATTTTTATTAAACATTGATTCTATTTCTATTTTCTATTATTTCTATTGAATTTTAATGATTATATAACGACTAGTATAAATGCTACTAGTTATAGTTATAAAGTATTAGGCTATAGATGTTTTTGTGTTGAATGCAAGTGGCGATATAATAAAAGCCTTATCATTTATCAGGTGTTTCATGAGAGATGCGCAAAAAAAAAAGTTAAGCATTGTACATATGTCAAAAAAAGCATTAAACGCGATGCAGCGTTTGCGTCTACAGCTGCGTTGCGTCTGAGCGCGCGCAGCGCGTGGAAAGTCTGAATGTTCAGTGCGCGCGCTTCCATATAGAGCCACCAGGGGGATAACGAGCTCTCTCTCTCTCTCTCTCTCTCTCTCTCTCAGCCGGAGGGAGGCTGAGCAGAGCAGAAGCAGGCTGGTGGATCCTCGCGGTCGGTCTGCAGTCAGTCTGATGCGCTGCGCTGCGCAATAACCCAGCAGAACCACCTGTGCGGCTCCGGTGCTTCTCCTCACGGAATATTCGCGCGTTAAGTTCCGGTGATGCTCCTCTCATCCAGTGGGAATGTTTGAATGAGGAGGAACAATCCTGCGTATATGTGATTGCATTTTCGTGGAGTATCGCAACATGGACTAATTGCATTATTCACTATGGGATTATTGCAGTTGTTTGTTGGATTATTTTACGCGGCAGCAGGTAGGCAGAGAGATCAGCATCAGTTATTATAGTCTGATCCGTTGATTATGAGAACAGATGGCAATTATCAGCGATTTCTCAATAGCTGGTCATGCATTCATCTCCATGGAGCGATCAAAGCCTGTAATCAGAGATATAGAGCTGCTAACATCATCTCTGTGTTATGGTTATTATAATTACATACATTAAGCATAATATATGCAAAACTGTAAAAGATGATACAGGACAATACATATCAGTCTTTCTACTTCCAAATTTCACGTTTATTTCAGTGGGTCACTTGCTGTGAAATTTACAAGTCATTTTTTTCCCAGTGTAGGCTTCCCACCTGTAAATTTAAAGGAATTTTGATTTCCAGGCAAGCAAAAGTCAATGAAAGTCATGTAAAAAGTAATTGCTCTTCAATCCATGTACAGTGATTTTTAAAAATCCCTATGCAGTAAATGCACACGACTGGAGAAGTGCTGGAAATGCATTGGTCTGAAGCTGAGGCTGCGACACCAACACTGTGATCTACTTCCTTCTGTGTTTTAATGCTGTATGTTGTGATTGTGTTGAAGTGGCTGCGTTTGGAGTGGATCCAGCGGTTCGGATCAGCGTGTTTCAGGAGTTCAGTCCTGGAGAAGGGTTTTCCGGTGTGACACAGGTGCAAGGCTTCCATGATGACACCAGAGCATTCCTGTTCCAAGGTAAGACTGTAGGATTGAAAACAAACAGAAATTTGGGGGAGAACATGTTCCTTTTGGGATCTGCGCTTCTGGCTATATCCCAGCTAACAGGGAACGTTCTCAGAACGTTCTGGCAAGGTTCTGAGCAAACATTCTTCCGGTAACGTTAATAGAACATTCGTTCAAAGTTCTGTCTTCTGTTCTCAGAACATTAGCACAAAAACATTAGTTATACATTGTTTTTATGAAACACTTTAGTCTAATGTTTTTAAAAGTTCCTACTTTTTAAATGAGAACATTCAAAAGTAACATTTCCATAATACATGCAAAATGCATTCGATTAATGTTCCCTCTAACGTTCACATAACCAAGAATAAACGTTTTTAAAACATATTTTTGTTGCTTTAGCTGGGATTCTTCATAGATTTTGTGTCAGGAATGATAAAGTCATGTTTGGTTGACACTGATATTGCACTGAACTGCATGCATTTCAATTGCAAATGCATAAATGCCCATTATAATTTTAGATATATTGGTAAGACTTTACAATATGGTCCCAGTGGAGATGCAATAACAAACAATGAGCTATAACCTTATTGTAGTATTTTTCATTGTTAGTTCATGCTGAATGAAACTGTAAAGTCTTACCGATATATTTAAGCATTTCACAAGCCGCTCTAAACAGCTGCGTAACCGCGTCTAACGGTGGCTGTTTGTTTTGCATCTGGTCTCTGTGGGATGAATGGACCCTCATGGGGCCCCTGACAATCGAGCGCCTCTCTGGAAACAAAGGGCTGTGGCTCTTTATGGAAACAGACGCTGGAGAATAATGGGCCGCATAATGAGATTAGTCCTCAGACGATACACAGATCTGTGTGTACAGTTTATCTCCAGTGAGTTCTGCTGTTGACAAATAATGACCTGTTTTGGGATGCGCGCTATGATGCAACAAGTCGCAAGGTTGGGATGCTGTGAGCTTCACATTTGAGAGTTTTGCTGTGTGATTTGCTGGCACTGCAGATGCTGCTCTGGGCAATAAAATTCGAAGAAAAGCCATGACTCTGCTGTTGTGTAACATTCAGCTGTTTTACATGGTTAAATTTGCAGTTGTGCAATATGCGCTATTAATGACCTTGCAGCTTGACATCTTGTTTAAATATATTGAAACTTTTTATGCAAAAAGTTCACATTTCACCTTTGAATCTTTCTTTAAAGTCAAGAGAAAATTGACACTATTTACCGTCTTAATATACCATGAATGATTCATTAGTGCACATTATTATTATAGATGTGTCACAATACTATGGAAGCTTGTTTCCGCCACTAAATTAAAAAAAAAGGTAATTGTGACTTTTTATCTCACAAATCTGACTTCTTTTCTCAAAATTGTGATATAAACTTGCGACACATTGCAATTTTGAGAAAAAAGTCTGAATTGAGACAAACAATTCTGAGAAAAAAGTCAGAATTGTGGCATATAAACATAATTCTGATCAAAAAAATTCAGAATTGCGACAAATTCAAAATTATGTAAAAAAAGTCAGAACTGCGACATAAACTCAAAATTCTGAGAAAAAAGTCATAATTGTGGCATATAAACATAATTTTGATAAAAAAATTTAGAATTGCGACAAATTCAAAATTATGTGAAAAAACTCAGAACTGCGACATAAACTCAAAATTCTGAGAAAAAAATCATAATTGCGACATATAAACTCACAATTCTGAGAAAAAAGACGGAATTGCGACAAAATTCTGAGGTCAAAGTCAGAAGAATTGTGAATTTATATAACACAATTGTGAGTTTATTGCAATTTTGACTTTTTTCTCGCAATTGTGAGTTTATATCTCGCAATTCTGACCTTGTTTCTCTCAATTGCGAGTTTATGTTACACAATTCTGAGAAAAAAGTCAGAACTGCGACAAACTCATAATTCTGATAAAAAATTCAGAATTGTGACAAATTCAAAATTATGTGATAAAACTCAGAACTGCGACATAAACTCACAATTCTGAGAAAAAAGACGGAATTGCGACAAAATTCTGAGATCAAAGTCAGAATTGTGAATTTATATAACATAATTGTGAGTTTGTCGCAATTTTGACTTTATTTCTCGCAATTGTGAGTTTATATCTCACAATTCTGACCTTGTTTCTCTCAATTGCGAGTTTATGTTACACAATTCTGAGAAAAAAGTCAGAATTCAGAGATAAAAAGTCACAATTATATATATTTTTTATATTTAGTAGAGGAAACTAGCTTCCATACGTTAAAGAAGTAAAATGCATTGCAAATGTTTTCAGTTAAAGAAGACCTGTTATGCTTTTTTTCATGTTCATCTGTCTTTAGTGTGTAATTTTGCTGCTTGAGCATGTAAAAGTCCCTCTAGTTCTTCTCTATATCAGTGTCAGTGTTTCTGAACTCCCTGAAATGCCTCCATTGTAGTCTTGAGTTTTCTTCACAATATTCCTCATTTAAATAATTCATATGCAGAATAAAGGGGCGGGGCCTGGTTGAGTTAGTCAGTAGTGTGTTGAAACTGGCAGTTATGGTAAGGGACGGGACATTTCCCAAACACCAATCACAACACACTGCTCCAGCCGACCAATCAGAGCACATTGTTCACCTGAGCTCATTAGACCTGCGATCATTGTGCCTGTGGGGCAGATGTGAATGCAAGACAGATGAAGTGATTTAATCAGCCAGCTCTTTCTCATTATTTCTCTGCAGACATATTCTCTCTTTGTCTCACTGTCATTTACTCTTCCTTCCATGCATGCATTTATAAATACTCTGGCCAGCGCTCTGTTGTTGCTCGATATCATCTCAGATATTTGTGTGAACACCTACGCAGCGAATGCAAACTCACACACACAGAGTTCATAGTGGCATCATTACAGGCATTAAACGCTGTGTTTCTTGTTGGCGCGCCGGTGAGATATGCTCTAAGTGACAGTGGGAAGGCCGTGGAGACCAGCAGGATAAAATCGGAGAGCCGTGGGCTGAACCTTTCCCTTCTAATTGGGACAGCAGGGCATTCATGCAGGTGGAGGGAGTCTGAGCCGGGATTTGGACCACAGACGGTTCCATAGATGAGTCTGGCCGGGGTGTTTGTGGTTCTGTTGGTCTGGATGCACACGGATAACAATATTAAGGGGATTTTTTTAGAGAGACTTCACATGGCGTCAAAAATCATATGATGGAATCACAGTCATGAAAATAGAATTTACTGTATAACACGGAATATCACAGAATTTGGCAGTTTTAGATGAAATAATCACAAGTAGGCTGTACAATTAAAGCTACACTGTTACTTTTTTGATAAAAAATTAGCGGAATGTTATTAATGAGAGAGTGCAAAAAAATACATTTTTTGAAACACTTCTTTACCAAAATACACTTTGATAATGAATTATATTTTAGAGCATATGGGACAGAAATAGTGGGACAACGAATGAGAAAAACTCAACTACAGATCACCAATAAAAAAAGATCTGTTTAACTTGAAGAAATTATGACAGAAATATATTACTGTTTATAATAAAAACAATAAAACTTATATAAAAATAAACATAAAACAATTGAATCAAAGCACAACTATGCAATATGATTAAAAATATGTAATAATATTTCACTTTTCATAATAATATCATCACTTTTGGCCACAACTGTATATAAATATATGTATATTTTTATATATAAAGTTTAAATACAATGTACTGTTGTAAAGGAATTGTTACATTTTAATTTGATTACATTTTAAAAGTTTGATGGTAAAGTTTTATGAATTCAATTGCTTAGACATGCTTTTTCATGATTAAAATGGATTTAACCCATTAAAAGATAAATTAATATAAATAAAACGGAAACCAAACAGATTTCACATTTAACTTCCATTCTACTTCCATAATGTGACATGAGTAGGATATATATATAAAAAAGACTTGATTTTATCAGTGAGGAATTGATTGGAGGTGTAAAATTGGTAAAATTCCTGGGGCTAAATATCATGTTAATTGGGGCCGCTTCAAACCACAGAAATGAAAACCAACCTGCGGCAACAGTGTAAAAGTAGCCCAATTCCATGGGAAAACCGCAGACTTGGCAACACTGAGTAACGATCAAAAGTTTGGAATAATTAAGAATCATTTGATCAAAAATACAGTAAAATTGTGAAATATTTTTACAATGTAAAACAGCTGTTTTCTATGTGAATATATAGTAAAGTGTAATTTATTCCTGTGATCAAAGCTGAATTTTCAGCATCATTACGCCAGTCTTCAGTGTCACATGATCCTTCAGAAATCATTCTAATATGATGATTTGCTGCTAAAGAAACATTTCTGCTCATTATCAATGTTGAAAAAAGTTTATATTTTTGTGGTAACCGTCATACATTTTATTTTTCTGGATTTACACTGCCACAATAGCTGCAGAATTGTTCCAGAGAAGTAAATCTCCAGCGATCTGGAGCTTGTGTGACTCGAGTCCTGCGACTCAAGCGAGACTCTGGCCCTCTTCCCCAGCTCTCTGAAACGTGGTCGGCCTTTTCAAAATCTCTGAGCCGCACGGCTGTCAGAGAGAGAGAGAGTGAAGCGCGGAGCAGAGCGAGGGTCACGGAGCGTCCCTGCAGAACTGAAGGTGCCCTTGACCAGCGCTGGGATTTCATTCCTGCCTCAGCGTGTGTGACAGCGCTGACATCCAGTGTCAGACGCTCTAGAAGGATCTTCAGCCTTCATGATTAATGGATGCAAATATCACTCAGAGATTTCAGGCCGTACGGTTCAGGCTGAACTCCTGAACTGGGCACCGATAACTAATGATGACTGATCCAAGGAATAATTGTCAAAAAATGAAAATTACTCACCCTCATGTTGATCCAACATCCACATCATAGACTTCAAATCTAGTTAATGAACATATGCAACCATGCAGATGTTGAGATGTGTGAGCTCTGGCCCCTTAAAAATTAAACAGAAACACTAAATTAATAAGACTTTAACTAAAATGAAAACGAAAATAAAAAATATAAAAATAAAATCGAATTCAAAATATGAACAAAAACTGTATATCAATAAAACCTATGTGGCTAGGTCCATAAAATAGCTTAAAACAATATATAATAATATACAAAAAAATATTGATAAATATAAAAATACAATTGAAAGTTGTTTGTTGAGGAGCTTTTTTAAGTGAACATTCACTTGTAAATTAAGATATTCAAATAAAGTTTTTTTAATGTACTAAGTCCTAATGTAATAAGACAGTGATATTAAAAGACCAGATTTAATATACAGCTTATTGTTGATGCATACTATCAAAGACTTTAGATATAGAAAGACGGTAAACTTATGATATGAATAGGAGAAAGTGCAAGGCGTAATGTGGCTGAATAAGCCCCGCCTTCTGAATAAAACAGCCAATTACTGATTGGTAAAGTCATTACGTCACTGCAGCTGCCATTAGCAACACTGGAAAATTGATGAGACAGTTGTTGTCAGATTTTATTGGCAATTTCAAATATGAAAGTTAATTGCAAGCTTTGGAGAAGCTCATTAAAGAGATACACACTGTACTTGCATGACTGAAACAGCTGTTTCAAAGATGGCCGGCGACTGAAATGACTTGCCTTAAAGGGACTTTGAGAATATATATATATATATATATATATATATATATATATATATATATATAATATAGGCGAGCAGATGAACTGAGAATATAAACACAATGATCAAAGTTTCTAGTTAAGCATTTTTCCATAGAAAACCATTATAAAGAGAATGCGTTTCTCTTTTTAGAGATTTAGTGCATTATATTCATATTCTTGGTCAATCTGCTCACCTGTATATAGTATGCATCATCAATAAAGTATATATTGAATTTGATCTTTTAATATCACTGTTGTATTATGCAGTTTTTCATGTTAATGTCTGTTTTTAGTGCATTTTGTTCTCATATTTTAGTTTTTCTTCTTTTAAAATGGAAAATTGACAGGCCTGTGCTGCAGTTCAATGGATGTTTTGCCCTCCAGTTCTCGGTCACATGACTATGGATTGCATCACTGTGAAACCCCTCTTTGGAACCTTTTTAAGAGTGCAGAGTTTCCTTCAGATGTCTGTAGCATTAAACAAGTAACTTCAACTAACTTGCTCAGCAGCTGGACGGTGTTCGACCTGAAAGAGAAAACGTACCGCTAAAGAAGACAGTGTACACTAATGCCTGCTAGCGTCCCATGCATTGCATTATGAATCATGTTCTGACACACTTCAAAACGCAAGGACGCATGAAATCGAGCTGCATTCACGTACTTGCATAGTGTACAGACCGAAAATATCCTCAAATTCTCTCCAGTTTGATTCTTTCATCTATTTTTAGGCACAGTTGATGATTTTCTCTGTTTATGATTCTCAGCCAGGTGTGTGTTTTGCCTCTGAGAAAAAGCAGAAACATTTCCATACGGAGTGAATCTGGGAGCCTGTTTACCCCCCGGTAAAAACCAGCATCCATCTTCCTTCATCTGAGCCCAATTCTTTGTTCTAAAGCATCGGATCTGTCCCGAGGATGAGATTATAACACAAACGCCTCCCTAGAGAGATGCTTCCCATGCAAGACGATGAGAAAAGCGATTTTTTGGCTTTCTCAGGATTCTCCTAAAGGTTTTTCCTTCCCATTTTTGTTTTTAACTCTTTCCCCGCCATTGACGGAATTCTCCAGCAATCCATGTTTTCAGTGTTATACGGTAGGGGGTGTTATTACGCATCTACTGAAAGAGTACAGAATCTTTGGATCAAAACACAGGCGAAGAAGAAGCAGAAATAAGCAATATAAGCATTTCTGACGCACGTCAAATAATGCAATCATCAAACATTAATCAGCATATAAATCAAAACTGCCTAACGTTACTGAAAGAAATGTTGAACCCATGAAGAGGAAACGATTGTGAAGCTTTGAGGTGTTGATGGACTCAATGTTCTACTTCTGTGCTTTAATCATCGCTCTGAATCACGAAGTCTTCAACAAAATGATTTTTTTTTTTGTTTAAATTGTATGAAACTTAATTCAAGTTTTTTTTTGTTGTTGTTTTTGTTTTTTTGTTTTTTTTTAAAGCAGAGGCTCTGTTCTTTCATTTGATGTATCACATGTTCAGATTTTCATGCAACAAAATATTCTGGAATATTCTTTTGAAAATGATCAAAAATGCTGGTTCTGCCTGCCAACTTTAAAAACAAAAAACAAAAAATGCTGAAAGAGTTAATAAACTATCCAGAACAGAGATCATTTTCATCTAACAGAAGCTTTGTCAAATATTAGGATAAGAGCAATAAATTAAGGCTTTTGGAATCATAAATATCCTGTGCATGGAAAAATAGCTGCAAACATTCTGATTGGACAAAAATTGGATGATGTCATCAAAATTTGTAGTCCATTTTTCTTTCCAGAGTAAATTTTAAAAGTGCAAATCTCTATCTATTGATGAGTTTTTGCAGTACACTTTAGCCACAAATCTTTGATATTTTAGGATATTAAAACCAGTGTTGTTATTGATAACTAAAACTACAATATGTTTTAAAACAGCTAAAATTAAAAAAAAAACATATAAATATTAGTTAAAAAACTAAAATAAAACACGTAAAAATGTTGCTTTTTTACCAAAATTACTAAAATTGAAACTTAAATAGAAATTAATTAAAGCTATATAGAAATATAAAATAACAAAGAAAAAATTAAAACTCACATAACAAAATTGCTAAAACTTAAAATTAAATTGAAATCTGAAAATATAAAAATAAAAGCTAATTAAAAATAATATATATATATATATATATATATATATATATAAATTGTGCAAGTCATATGACTTCAAATACAGACAGAAATTTAGTGCACAAGTCGTATGGACTATACGTTTCTATGGTACCTTTTTGTGGCTCTTCACACTCCCCTTCTGCGCTACTGAAATAGTAAAAGCGTGCATGTTTAGAATGACAGGAGAGTGAGTAAATTATTGGTGAATTATTCTGTTACATCATCGGCTGTCTTTGTTTTTCGGACACATCCCTGATGGTCAGATTGTCATCTGCTCACTATAGCTTCACACATTAGATCCGAACGCTCTCCGTGACGGGAAGAGCAGGTGTTCGTCCTCCATGCCCCGTGTCTCCTGCAGGGGAAGCCATTGATTGAGGATGACCTACTGAGGGAACCATCGACCAGCGTCTGCGGTGGGTGTGGTGCAGAGGATGGAGGCATACGGGAAGAGCTGTTTCTATGGAGACGTTGCTTCGGAGATGGGCAGAGGAGATCCCGACCATCAAAGTCCTTCCCCCGCGGAGACCCTGTAGAGCTTCACAGCCATGAAAGAAACCGGCCTTTCATCAGCCTTGAGAGGCTTTTTGGAGTCGGAAACACGGTCCTGCTGGGAATGAAAGGGCAACCGCGGGGACTAAAACACGGCACTTTTCAGCTGCTCGGGTTCAAATAATCATCCTGCAGTTGTTCATGTTTTGGTGGCCTGTTTTTAAGATGTTTCAGGATGGACTTCAGAGCTTCATGCAGTCATTATCTTAAACGACTAGTTCACTTTCTAATGAAAATTAGCCCAAGCTTTACTCGCCATCAAGCCATCCTAGGTGTATATGACTTTCTTCTTTTATGAGGAACACAGTTGGAGATATATTAATAAATAGCCTGACGGATGGCAGTGAACAGGGGTCACGAGTATGAGCTGAAGTGCATCCATCTATATCCATCCATCCATCATGACCGTACTCCACAGGAGTCCAGGGGGTTAATTAAGTCCTTCTGAAGTGAAGCGAACATCTAGCTTCAGCCAGACCACCTTCCGTATTCAAGTTACGCAGAAAGTGTAAACTGGCATCGCGTCAGTTATACTTTTTCCGTAAGTTGAATAGGGAAGGTGTAGGACGTAGCGTAAGCTTTTTGAACTGTGAGAGTTTTACACTTAATTTGTAAGTTGAATACAGAAGGCGGTCTGGTGGAAGCTAGATATTTTACTTCATAACTTGTTAAATATGGATATTTTTTTCACAAATGCATCGCTTCGCTTTAGCAGGTCTTTATTAACCCCCCGTTTATGATGGATGGGTGTGGATGGAGACACTTTCTTCAGCTCACACTCCTTGATCCTGTTCAAACCCATTATAAAGCTTAAATGCGTCAGGATATTTATTAATATTTCTCAGATTGTGTTCATCTGAAAGAAAAAAGTCATATACACCTAGGATGGCTTGATGGCGAGTAAGGCTTGGGCTAATTTTCATTTGAAATTGAACTACTCCTTTAACATATATATCTAAAATACATTTTCTTTCTGGCTACCCAGTTAACAAGGATTGTTCTCAGGACATGGCAAGGTTCTCTCAACATTCTTTCAGTAACGTTAATAGAACATTCGTTCAAAGTTATCAGGTCTTTAATAATGTTCTCAAAACATTAGCACAAAAACATTCATACATTTTTCTTAAATGTTTCAGTTGGACATTCATCTAATGTTCAAATGTTACTACTTGTTTCGGAATGTTCAGACATTCCAATAATGTTTGGAGAATGGAATGTTCCCTTAACGTTCACATAACCAAGAAAAAACCTTTTGAAAACTTTTTCTTTGGACCATCGAAAGATCAGGTAATTCATGCAACTGAAAAAAATGTGACATAAGTGCAAAAACAGCTTGACATTATCAAACACTTGAGTTATAAAATGGATAGTTCGGTTTCTTCGAATGCACAAAATAAACCATCATGACAACAAGCAGTTCAAAGAATAGTTAATCTAAAAATGAAAATGCATTTCCTTTTGTGTTCCACTGAAGAAAGTCAGTCGGGTTTGGAACAACATGAGGGTGAGTCAGTGATTTTCACTTTTAGGTGAACTGTTGCTTAAAGAAAACATGGATAATTCTGTTTCTGGACACGGTTGTGTTAAAATATGTTTCCAGATGGTTTCGCTCCAAAAGGACACTCAACATTTCCTGTAACTGTTGTTCATGACCTTCTGACTCACGAATGATCTCTGTTGAAATTCTGCTTTGTAACACGTTCTTTTTGCACAAAATAAAGATCACAAATGAGATCTCAGAGCCAGCAATGAGATTAAAATGAAATCTCAGGCTTCTCAGATGTTTCTCCTGAGAAAATGAGCCCAGTAATCTCACAGAAGAGATCTCAACAGTGTCTCAAACTGTGCATTTTCACTGCAAAAATGATGTTCTTCCTCAGTATTTCTGTCTTGTTTTTCAGCACAAATATCTAAACGTTCTTAAATCAAGATACGTTTACGCTTAGATATTTAGTCTTGATTTCTGAAAAAATGCATAAGAGTGAGTTTTTGCTTTAAAACATCTGCCAGTGGAGTCAGGAAAATAATCTTGTTTTCCCTTTAAATTAAATTTATTTTTTCAGACTCCACTGGCAGATATTTGTTCTTGTCTTCAGCAAAAACACTTCATTTTCAAACATTTTTCAGAGAACAAGTCTTAATATCTTAATGATATCTTTTAATATTTTTGTGCATATGTATATATTTGCCGTATGGCTTAAACCATTGATGCGTAGGAACAGTTTTGGCTGCAGAAATTGCCTGAAACTCCTTCCATGATGGACAGAATGTGAGAAGTGCAGTTCTGAGCTGAAAACGAGACGGTAACTAATTAAACGGCAGACTGGATCCGGATCTCGTTATTGGCTGGCATCACTGTTAATTGGTCTTCCCCTCAGTCGCTGGAGGTTGATCGATTGTTTTTTTTCGGAGGATGGCCGTGTGTCTTCATTACAAGCTGCTGCTGGAGTCCTGTAACTGTGTCACTGCCTCCCTCGGCGGCCGCGAGCCTCTGATGTGATCGCTTCTGAGAGAGAGAGCTGATCATTTATTGATGCCTCCATTAAAAAGTGGCAGACGCACGTGTTTGAGAGGAAGAGGAGGGGGAAGCGAGGAAGAAAATTCAGTTATTCTGTTGCTGTCTGTCTGTACGGCGGGAGATTATTAATAAGTGATGCTGTCGTCAACATCCATATAATTGACTTTGATTTGTGGATTCACATCATACCTGATATATTAATATTACTTCAAACCACTCTGTACTAGATGACACCACAGCACTTTATGATAAACATTTTGCTGTTTATTATGACAGCTCTTCATGAGCTATTTATGCTACTTTCAACTCTTTTTGTGAAATTCCTATTTGGAAAACTATTTTAGGTTTCTGTCTCAGCAATTGCAATTAGGACTGGGAAGCTTTTTTAGCACTGATTGATGTTTAATCTGTCTGTTTTATCCAATTCTTGTGCATGATAGAAAATGTAGTTCATGCACAACTCATGAAATATTGAATATATATATATATATATATAAATATATATATATATATATATATATATATATATTATACATAAGTTATAAGTTAATTTATTATATAATATTAAATGTAATATTAATTTTGTTTAAAATTTGTTTATATAATATAATATAAAAATACAAATTATATATAATATTATATATACATACATTTCTATATACTATTATTCACTATATATATATATATATATATATATATATATATATATATATATATATATATATATAAAAAAAAATTAAAATGATTAATTTATTATATATTTAAGTTAATTTAATATTAACATTTTATTTATATTTTGTATATATAATACAATAATCAAATACAAATTATATAATACATATACTATGTATTTATGAAACATCTGTATATAGATAGATAGATAGATAGATAGATAGATAGATCTATTATAATTTTGATTATATATTAAAATAAAAAATATATTATATATATATTATTAGATATATATATTTATTTATATATTTATATATATATATATAATTTAATTTAATAAATTATTGCATTATATAATATATAATATAATATTAATTTTGTTAATAATTTGTATTATATATATATATATATATATATATATATATATATATATATATATATATATATATTAAATATACTGAAATCGTTATTCTACATACAAATTTATATATACATATACAGTATATTAGACATTTATATATATTATATATTGTTTTCAGTTGTTGTTTTCCCAGAATCCCTGCTGAAAACTGATAACCTGCCTGAGCTGTGCTGGTCTGAGCTGGTTTAAGCTGGTCTTAGCCGGATGAAAAGTGCCCAAACCCCTCTAAAACCAGACCTGCACACCATCTTAAGCTGTCGACGTGTCAGTCGAAGACCTTTCGCTGCTCGTTTCGCTAAAACTTGAATGTTGCGTTTTTTCCCCAGTCTACTTTCATTCATGTTGATTGATTCTGATTTGTTTGCTCATCATTGATCGTAAACATGCTGTGGTTTCTCTTTACCTTCGAACGCTGTCAGAGTTCATGTCGTCCTGTGATCGTCTGCACGTCAGTGTCAAATGTTAATGGATTCTCTCTCCGCAGGCTCGTCCCGGAGCGTGAGAGTCCCAGACGACGGCGCAGGCCGCATGCTGCAGAAACTCAGAGGAAAGAGTGAGTTCACCATCGCTCTGACGCTCAAACAGGAGAAACTCAACTCTGGAGTCATTCTGTCCATTCATCATGGAGAGCAGAGGTCAGAACAACATGCACAACACTGGATTCTGTAAACCATCACCATATGACTCCTCCATTTAAGATAACAAGATCTTTACATATTTATTTTGCTCTTGATGGTTGCTAGACATTACAAGGTCATTGCTAGGGTGTTGTGGATGGTTGCTTGGGTGTTCTGTGTAGTTGCTAGGACATTGCTAGGTGGTTGCTAGGGTGTTCTGTATGGTTGCTAGGGCATTGCTAGTGTATTCTTGAAGGTTGATAGGTTATTGCTAGATGGTAGCTAGGGTGTTATGGATGGTTGACAGGGTGGTGCTGGATAGTTGTTAGGGCGTTCCTAGGTGGTTGCTTGGGTGTTTTGGATGGTTACTAGAGCATTGCTAAAGTGTTACTTCTAGGAGATTGTTAGATGGTAGCTAGGGTGTTCTGTCTGTTGATAGGGTGCTAGGGCGTTGCTAGGTGGTTGTTAGGGTGTTCTGGATTGTTGCTAGAGCATTGCTAAGGGGTTACTACTAGGACATTGCTAGGTGGTCGCTAGGATGGTTGCTAGAGCATTGCTAAGGTGTTAGTGCTAGGACATTGCTAGGTGGTTGTTAGGGTGTATTAGATGGTTGACAGGGTGCTAGGTGGACTTGGGTAAAGTTGGTTTTATATTCGCACATTCGGACTTCTGATAAATTCAGACTTTCCAATAAATGTGCAATAAATTAATGTTTGCGAATTTTAAGCAGCGACATGATATTGACAACCAACGATTGTCAACTTACAACATTTTTCACAGTCGATCAAAATAGGCAAGTATTCAGGGGTGTGATTCTTCCGGATAAATCCGGAAATCCGGCTTTTCCGACCTGAAAATGATGCTCTCGTAAATCATGCAAAAATCTCGTCACATTTTAATCTCGCTCGTCACACCCCTATAAACTACATAACAGCATAGGCCTATTAGTTACTAGCCTAAACTGGACGGAGACACGGAGCGCCCTGTAACTCACTGACCTGCCTGCGTTCACAATTCACACGGTGCAGATGGGAGGGAGAACGGCTGACTACACAGTTTATGGGAATAAATTGTGTATTTCCCTCACAATTGTCACAAAAACTCACTAGTCTGTACACTGTCTGTCTGGTCTCTCTGCGCGTTGCTTTGCAAGATCATGCGGCGGGTCGAGTATTGGTAAACATAATGATCGCTCACCGCTGTCAACATTTTTTGTGCCTCTGATTCATGTCGTCATGTCACTCCGCAAGTAGTCCAATCATTTGTCACGATTGAAGTTCAAAGTGTACGTGCACCGTTATGAATGCGCACAGTGAGGAAAAAAAATCGCGCCGCATGATCTTGCAAAGCAACGAGCAGAGAGACCAGACAGACAGTGTACAGACTAGTGAGTTTTTGTGACAATTGTGAGGGAAATACACAATTTATTCCCATAAACTGTGTAGTCAGCCGTTCTCCCTCCCATCTGCACCGTGTGAATTGTGAACGCAGGCAGGTCAGTGAGTTACAGGGCGCTCCGTGTCTCCGTCCAGTTTAGGCTAGTAACTAATAGGCCTATGCTGTTATGTAGTTTATAGGGGTGTGACGAGCGAGATTAAAATGTGACGAGATTTCTCGTCGAGGCGAAAAGTAGTCTCGTGATGTTGCCATGACAGAGTGTTAGGATGATTAGGAAAGAATATGCCACTGCTACGTTTACATTACGCCTCCACTGTCGTTTTGCTTTGTATTTAAATAAAAAACTTTAATTCAGTTGGATAATGGTCGCCGCCGCTCCATATTCACAGAGTACGCGCGATCACGAAAGTGAAAGTAAACGCGAGCGCGCATTCAAACGCAATTTCAATACCCAGCTTTTGAAAGCGGCTCCCTGACGAATTTTTTGACGATTTTAGGCTGGGCTGTGTAGCTGTAACCATCTCTTAGCTCTGTATCAAAGAAAAAATTGGTCTTATTTGGTTGCATTTATTGTAAAGTGTTACCATAAAAATGAATAACAGTTTTCTCTTAATCTTATTAACACAAACAATAAGGTTTCATTTGTTAACATTAGTTAATGCACTGTGAACTATCATCAACTAACAATGAATGACTATTTTTATTAACTAACATAAACAAAGATTAATAAATACTGCAGCAAAGATATTGCTCATTGTTAGTTGATGTTGGTTAATACATTAATGTTAATAAATGAGACCTTATTGTAAAGTGTTACCATTTTTATTTATACTGTTTTTATTTCTGTGATCAGATTGTGGAGAGGAGTTCAGTTAGGAGGTCAAAAGTTGTAGAAGCCCATAAATCATGTACAGTAAGGTCTGAAGAGACTGAAATCATACAGAAGAGAAGTCAGTCAGTTGAGTTAGTGGTAAAACCTTTTACATTACTTGAGTATTGTTTTCTTTTACCGCATATGATAATTCATACTCAGAAAGTAGAACTGAAATGACATTCATTACAAGACGATTAGTTAAAACATTTCAAATGCACCTGCAGACTACTTTTTCTAGTCATGTATTTCGCTATCTTGTCTCGTCTCGTGAACTCAACCTCGAGTCTCGTCTCGTGAGATACCTGTCTCATCACACCCCTAATAGTTTATATAGAATTAAGTTAGCATTAGCGGAGTTGTCTGTTTTGCAGCACTGAGCAGTTATTTTACATAACTTTATCATAAAAAACAGTACAAAAACAAGCCACGCCCCTCCATAAGCCCCTCCCCCATAACAAAGCCACGCCCCCATGGTAAGTGCACCGTATAGTTTCCTGCTTTTTTGTCCTTTGCCAATCACACCTATGAAGTATTGTTTTAATGGCATATTTACTTGTGAATGTCCACTGAATGTCCAATGTAGTGTGATTAACAAGGCTATTGAATACGGATGTCCGAATGTGTGAATATAAAACCAACTTTACCAAAGTGCAAGGTGGTTGCTAGGGTGTTTTGGATGGTTGCTAGAGCATTGTTAAGGGGTTACTACTTGGACATTGCTAGGTGGTTGTTAGGGTGTTCTAGATGGTTGCTGGGGCATTGCTAGGGTGTTCTGGATAGGTGATCAAATGGGTAATAAATGGTTTAAAGAGTGTTGCTGGATGGTTGATAGGGTGTTGCTAGGTGCTTTCTAGGGTGTTCTGGATGGTTGATAGGCCATTGCTAGGGTGTTCTGGATGGTTGATAAATCATTGTTAGGTGGTTGCAAAGGTGTTCTAGATGGTTGACAGGGTGCTGCTGGATGGTTGCTAGGGTGTTTTGGAAGGTTGCTAGAGCATTGCTATGGGGTTACTACTAGGACATTGCTAGGTGGTTGATAGGGTGTTCTGGATGGTTTATAGACCATTGTTAGATGGTAGCTAGGGTGTTTTGGATGGTTGGCAGGGTGGTGCTGGATTGTTGCTAGGGCATTGCTAGGGCGTTCTGGATGGTTGCTTGTGCATTGCTAAGAGGTTAATACTAGGACATTGCTAGGTGGCTGATAGCATGTTCTGGATGGTTTATAGACCATTGCTAGATGGTAACTAGGGTGTTTTGGATGGTTGCTAGGACATTACTAGATGGTAACTAGGGTGTTCTGGATGGTTGCTAGGACATTGCTAGATGGTAACTAGGGTGTTCTGGATGGTTGACAGGGCGTTGCTAGGGTGTTCTGGATGGTTGCTAGGGCATTGTCTGCAGCACAAACAGGACAAGTTACATGCAGATCTTTATTGTTTTTCATATCTCCAACACTAATTATAAGAAATGGTACTAGTGATGCTTGAGTTGGCAAACAACAGTAATTATAATTGCAATACCCAGAAGATTAGGAAAACATACACACATACATGCTCACACACACACACACACACACACACACATGCGCTCTGGGCCACAAGTAAAAGTTAATCTACACACAGAGTCTAATTACATGGTTCAGTCTAGTGTGTTCAGGTCACAGATGCATCCTATAGCAATGGTTCTCAAATGTTTTTTTACATTGATATTAAGTGAGGACTCAACACATTAACAAAATCATATGTTCTGCTCTGGTCATTTTCTGTATTGGATTAATCACTTCTGCATGTATTATTCTCATTTGTAAAGTTGCACTGGATAAAAGCATATTTACATAAATTAATATCAACAAACTTATACCTAATCTTTGACCCATTTCTGGGTCACGATGCACTGCTCTACAGGATGAAGCACTTGTTTAGTGCAAGGGAAGCTCACAAGGTTAATGCTTGTGCTTTCTGAATATGTTGTAGTGTTTGAACTAGGCAAAGTGAGGGAATTAAGAAGAGAAAGTTTTCCCTGGAGATGTTCTTCAAGCGTCATTTTTAGTGCTTGACCAGTGAATTCTGCCTCCCTGAGCGTGTTGTTTTCCTGTCCCGGTTCATCTCATCATTAACTGTTTCTCTGCGCTGTGTCCATATCTCCGGCTCCCCGAAGACTGATTAGAAGTTTTTCCTCTACGAGTCGAGTCTAAGAGCAGCACTCAGCAGAAATAAAACACTCTCTCTCTCCAGGAAGACTATTTAAAACACAGACGACTCTTTCATCGTGCAAATAAGTTTGCAAAAACTTAATATAAAGTTGCTTTCCGTTAGTAAAACTGCTACACAGGGAATTTAAGCTGTATTGGTTTCCCATCATGAGTGCATTACTGTCAGTGATGGTGAGTAACTAGCTAAAAATAACTTTGGAGGAGCACACATAAAATAATATCCGTGAAATAGAGAAATCACATCTGTCTCTGTGACAGCACTAGAGTCTGTTAACTGAAAAAAGAGGCAGTCAGATGATGGTCTGTGCTTTTTTATTTAGAAAACTAGCCAGAAACACTCTCAGCCTGTCAATCATTTTATGCGTTCAGGTGTGCCGGCATGCCTTTAGAAGGTTTCTTGAACTTCAACTGAATTTGAATAGAGGTAGCAAATATTAAAATGACTTGAAATTCAAAGTCATTCATATAACTGTGGAGCTTGAACTTTAAATCCTGACAAATGTGGGCAATTTGGATTTGAGATGCATTTCAGAGTCAAATGCATCTGTTTTAGCAGGTCAACAGATAAGGGTCTTGTATTTAAAAAGAACACGATATTTGCTTCTACGAAGACAACAACATCACGACATGACTGCAGAACTGCAGCAGCGGCGTCCTTACTGTAATTGTGCTCGTTGAACTGTGTTTATTGAAGTCAGTGCATAATAGGGGCCTTGTGAAAGATGTTAATTACATTGTACGCTGAGTCGATAAAGCAGGTGGCTCTGACATTGGGCGACTCGGGCTGGTATTGATATTCCCTTTCTTTGCAACTAGAACTAGAAATGCAAGGCAAGAGGAAAAGAACTCATTAGGTTCCTGTTTGTAGATAAATCAAAACCTGCGTATCTGTAATTGGCTTCTCTCGAATAATGCTCTCAAGCGTGATGATTTTTTGCGAGGAGTAGGAAATAAAAATTGGTAGTCTGCACAGGCAGGCGGGCTGATGACTTTTTGGCAGCTTTCCCCATTAACGCTTCCCCCTTCAAGTAAATCTCAATAGAGACGTGCGGAGCAGAGGAATTACAATGTGAAGGGGCGTTTAGCTCGTCTGTGTTTCCTGTGCCGCTGCTCCATCTACAGAAATGATGCTTTGGCTTCAGCTGTGAGTTTGTAGTCTGAATTGAATGTGATGAAAGCAGAATATAGGACAATAAATATGCAGTTGATCTTTTGCACAGAAAAATAAACACGACCAGTGTAGTCTGTTTGAATTTGTCTCTTCTGCTTATCAAGACTACATTTATTTGACCAAAAATACAGTAAAATTGTGAAATATTATTATAATTTAAAATATCTGTTTTCTATGTGAATATATTGTAAGATGTAATTTATTCCTGTGATCAAAGCTGAATTTTCAGCATCATTACTCCAGTCTTCAGAGTCACATGATCCTTCAGAAATCATTCTGATATAGTGATTTGCTGCTTAAGAAGCATTTCTGCTCATTATCAATGTAAAATCAGTTCATATTTTTGCGGAAACCATCATACATTTTATTTTTCATGATTCTGTCATAAATAGAAAGTACAAAAGAACCACATTTATTTGAAATAGCTTCTTTTGTAACATTATAAATGCATTTACTGTCACTTTTCATCAATTTAATGTATCTTTGCTGAATAAAAAGAATAAAGATTTAATTGGTAGTATTTTTTATTTGAAACGTAGTATATATGAAAATATTAAGCAGCAAAAACTTTTATATATTATGTAATAAATTACATTTTAACATATATTCAAATAGAAAACATTTTTTTTTAAATATTAGTAATATTTCACAATAATACTGTTTTTACTGTATTTTTGATCAAATAAATACAGCTTTGGTGAGCAGATAAGATACATAAACATTTGCAATGATCCCAAACTTTTGACTTTTAGTATATACTACAAGTCAGAAGTTTTGACTTACAAGTTTTGAATTTGCATTTAGTATTTCATCACAATAATTTAATGGACTTTAGTGGATTTGGGTGGAAGAACACTACATTTCCCAGAATGCTGTGTCTCCTGTGTTGAATTTCTTTGAATTGCAATTCACTAAATTCCTCATCTTTCATTTCAATTCAGTTCAGATTCTCACCAAATGAAAAAGAGCCAATTCTTTTGTTATGAATTTTGCGCAACCCAATGTTTGTTGCAACACTAGATCCACATTCACAAAAGAGTTTTGTTGTAGTAGATGGTGTTTTAATTAAAAAAAAGAAAATAATTTAAAGGCTCCAAAATACATTCATGTGTACATTGGAAAACTCTATAAAGTATGCCAGGAGAACCTCCTTAATTAGCATGAATATTCATTACGAATGCGCAAAGCACACACGATTTTTTGAATAGAAGCAATGAATTCATGTGAATATATTTGAATCACTGGCAAAAATTGCAGACCAGACCGAGAGCAATCTTATTGACCCAGCAGGCCAATCAGATATAAGATTTTGATCATATACTGAACAAAATACTACAGTTTTGCTTAATATTAATATAAAAGTCAGACTCCCGCTGTGCCAAAACAAAAGCACACGAGGACTCGCACTCATATTTTACTGCGGTCAGAATCAGTGCTGGTCAGCATGTGATGAGAATCTCCTGGGATATTGTTACGGAGGACATTTGGAAAGTTAGATGGATGCATGTCAGGTCGTTAGAGACGAGCGTGAACCGCCGATGTGCCTCAGGGGCCTGTGCTTGGCCCGTTTTATTTGCAGATGCTGCAAAATATGCAACACAGCTCCTTCTGTTTGCTGGTCTGTCTGCGTGTCAGAGATCCCGCTGTCTCCTCTGGTGTCAGTGATATGTTTAGCAGGAACAAATAATGAAGAATAGTTGTACATTTGGTGGGAAATGTAAGTGGTGCTTGTCTGTGCAAAATTCTCCAGCACAATGACATGGATTGGTGGGCGGTTGCCGAGGTGTTGCTATGCGGCTACCAAGATATTTTGACAGCACAGCTCTTCTTAACCCTCTTAACTTGTATTATATAACTTCTTAACTCTTCTTAACTTGTATTATATAATTCTTGGTACGAGCATTATGTTCCAGGTCAAATTGACCCAAACTGGATTCAATAAAGTTCACTAAAAATGTTTTTGGGTGTGAGCAAAAACCCACACTTTTTGTGTGTGTCCCTTTAAATGCAAATGAGTTACTGCTCCCGGCCCCTTTTCAAGAAGAGGGCGGAGCTTTAACAGCTCAACAACAACAAAGCTGGAGAATCTCACGCAGCCAAAATGAGGATTGTCAGTAACGATGTTCAGCCTTACATTGTTCAAACCGGAGTCGACACTGATGGAGAGACTCAGGAAGAAGTTACAACTTTTAGACGTTTCTGAATGGTTAGTGGATAAATTGATGTAGTTGCTGTGGAGTTGATTCAACTCATCCACTAGCATGTGCCGTCATGTTCATCTTTTGTGTTGAATTGACCCTCGTTTGTGAAGCAGTCTGGCATTTGTTGCATGTTCTCGGGGGCGTGTTTATGTAAATTTTAGGGTTTGTGATGTCACAACCCAGGAAGAAGCTTGTTGTAGTCCCTACCAGCCGTTTGTTGTAGTCCTCAAACAGAGAATTCTTTAAAACTAGATATCTCACTTTGCATTGAACTTTGAGCGTCGTAACTTTGTTTATGCTCAAACAGCAACATGACACACTAACGAGAGTTAAAAAAGTCAAAACATAATCAACAAGCTAGAGACTTAATTGGTGGTGATACTTGGCTTCCTCAAGACTGTTATTGTCTGTTTCTCTGCAGATTGCTGGAGCTGGAGAGCAGCGGACAGAAGAGCGAAGTGCGTCTTCATTTCCAGACCAAAGGCCAGCAGACGTACACGGAGATCTTCCCCTACATGCTCGCTGACGACCAATGGCACAAAGTCTCCGTGGCCATCAGCGCATCACATGTGGCGCTCTATGTAGACTGCAACAGGTACAATGCAATACACTGTAGTGCACATAATGAAGCTCACTGCGAATATTTTGATGTTTATTGTGATGTTTCTGGTCAGAATCTATGAGCGGGTGGTAGCTGTTCCTCTGATGGAGATCTCAGAAGACACATCGTTCTGGGTCGGACAGAGAAACAGCGCTCATGGCTTATTCAAGGTATTTCATCTTCGCCCCACAGAATCGCCACACATGCACATCAGCAAATACAGAGGCTGCTTCTCTTACTGCCTCCTCAGTATGAAGTGTGCACAGTATGTGGCTTCTCTGTATGCATAGAATACATGCATAGTGCAAAATGCAATGCAATGCAATTCCTCCACTTCCTTCTTTCTTCACTCATTATTTGATCAGACTGACAAAAAGATTAACAGACTAACATTTTATGCATTTTTTATCAGTGCACACAATCTATGCATTGTTTATCAAAACCAATCATGCCAGAATCAAAATGCATCATGCCAGAAGCTTGCTGAAATAAAATGCAACATATGACAACAAATGCATTATGCAACATAAAGCAGCGTGCAATTTTGTGTGTTGGAGTGTGCGTGTTTTTGTGATTCATGAGGACACAAATGTGTATAATGACATGGGTATTACACTGGTATTACGACGTAAACATGAAATATGAGGACATTGATATCTAAAATAGCTTTGAAATCATACTAAACAATGTTTTATTAAAAACTTAAAAATGCAGAATGTTTTCTGTGATGGGTAGGTTTAGGGGTAGGGTTGGTGAAGGGGGTGAGAATGTACAGTTTGTACAGTATAAAAACCATTACGCCTATGGAGAGTCCTCACTAAGATAGCAAAACAAACCTGTGTGTGAGAGTGTGTGAGTATCATTGAGCCTCTTTAAGATTTGAAGTGTCGCTTCAGACTGTTAAATATCTCAGAGTTAATTGTCAGATGAGGGGAGGCTGGAGGTCGTTTGCGGTTCTTGACGAGTTTTCACACCCCTCCCCCTGCTTCTGTCTCCACAGAGGCTCTGATCAGCACTTAGCCGCTCAAGTAAAAAGCAAAGCGTCCCTCATTTGCACATACAAATCACAGATATCTGCCGTTTCGTTTCCGTCATGTCCAGGACGTTGGCTTTCATCTTCAACCAATTCATTTCTCCAGGAACATAACGCAGAAAAAGGCCGCATTAAACCTAACAGACGTCGCAGTGGCCGTTTGCACTCAGAAATATTGATGCGCCGTTGGAGACGGTGGTGATCAAAGGCACCATTACAGTTCGATTAGAGATGATTCCACACTTGTTGACCGGACGATTGCCTCTAATTTAAACAATCTCTGCATGCATGTGTGTGTGAGTGTGTGTGCGTTCGCTGACTCGCAGAGAAACCAAATTACATCCCGAGTTCCTATAAATCCAGAGCGTTCACCTCTATTTCCCTCTCATTGCCATGGAGAATCTGGAGAAACCTGCATCGGCTTTTGAATTTATGGTTGGAAAATTGAAGAGGCAAGACAATTTCGAAAACAATTTCTCATAAGTCACGGCGCTCTACTCCTGTGAGGGGCAAAATAAACGCTTTCTGGGCCGGTTGCCATGGCGACAGAGTGTCTATACGCGACGCCGCGCGGCCAGAGGATGGAGGCCAATCAAATTAAGGCACATATGAAACAAATTCAATCTGTATCTGCTTGTTTTGCTTATCAGAGTGGGACAGCGGCGACTGGGAGCTGTTATTACGCTCCCGCCACCCACATCATTTCCTCTCCGCGATGCGTATTATGTCCAATTACCAGAGTGCGCGGCCTTGCCCACCTCCTATTAAACTCGCCGCGGTTCCCCACGCACAGGCCGCGTTCGAGCGCCGGTTTCATCTCTGCTGGAGTCTGAGTGTGCCGTTTGATTATCGTGACGAGTCGGGAACTTCTTCACGGGGTTGGGGTTTGTACCGCCGTGCCAAGAGCTGCTGGCTGACAAGTTTTCGATGTCTCAAACAGACTGTGAATGTCTTGAAAATGTGTTTGTCATCAAGGTTTGGTTTTGTCAACGACACCTAAAAAAAGAGAGAGAGAGAGAAAATGATGTTCTTCCTCAGTGTTTCTGTCTTGTTTTCCAATACAAATATCTAAACATTCTTAAATCAAGATAGCAAAATGAGAGAAGATATTAAGTTTAGAAAAAATGAGGGAAAACATGTTTATTTTTCTGACTCCATTAGCAGATATTTGCTCTTGTTTTAAGCACAAACTCACTTCATTTTGATGTGTTTTTCAGACTTAATATCTTCAGTTATTTTGCGTCTCCAGTAAATGTATCTTGATTTAAGAACGTGTAGATATTTGTGCTGGAAAACAAGACAGGAATACTAAGGAGAAACATCATTTTTTTGCAGAGTAAAATGCATTCTAATGGCTTGCTGAAATAAAATGAATTATTAGTGTTAAAGTTAGCAGCTCTAAAGGATACTAAAATACACAACATAAATATTCCAGAAAAATGCAATAAAAAATTAAATGAACCAACGTGGAGTGAAAACTTAGTTGGAATAACAGACTAAATATATACATTTAATTATTTAAAAAAGTAACTGTAACGCAGCACATGCAGACAATATTATTACTATGTTATTACATGTTTATACAACATTCCTCTGGAAATATTGGAAAAGATGTACAGTAGCACTTTAGAGATACAATACATTTCTTTTGACAGTTATGTAAACATTCAGAGATAATGAAGGCAGATTTTTAAAATCTTTCTCAAAGAAGTCTCTTCTGCTCACCAAGGCTGCATTTATTTGATTAAAAATACAGTAAAATCAGTAAAAATTGTGAAATATTTTTTACAATTTAAAACAGCCATTTTCTATGTGAATATATAGTAAAATATAATTTATTCCTGTGATCAAAGCTGAATTTTCAGCATCATTACTCCAGTCTTCAGTGTCACATGATCCTTCAGAAATCATTCTAATATGATGATTTGCTGCATTTCTGATTATTATCCATGTTGAAAACAGTTCATTTTTTTGTGGAAATTGTGATACATTTTATTTTCAGGATTCTTTAATGAATATAAAGAAATAGAGATCATTATGTTAACTTATCCTTGACTCTTAATATTGATGTATTGACAAGTTCAGAAGCATGCAGGCTTTTATGTCGATATATAAGGTACAAACACAAAATGTGTTTACATTTTAGAAACTGTCAATATGTTGATATTGCACATACTGAATTAAAAAGTGCATTATTACACACAAATCATGTTAATTATAATAAAAGATAATCTCCACATGGCATCCGGCATCAGCTGGACTGAATCCTGAATAAAATGTGCAAGTTTGATTCGACACAGAGATAAAACCTCTAAATATAAACCGCAAATCGAAACTATGAGGAAAGCAATATGGCTTAACAGGTGCTAATCCAGAGAACATGTCCTGGGAAAAGGTCACGCTCATCCATGTCCGTCCTTCTGCTCTGTTAATAGTGTTTTTGGCGCTTAAGCTTTCTGTTCATATTCTGCCGAGCAAATAAAAGCAGCCTTGAACATCTAAAAGCCACAATTTCAGAACCTCCACTATGATTTTACCAATCATGAAGAACTGCTGGTGACTGCATAGAGAGGCATTCCTAACTTTCCACATTAATAATTGCGCACATTTTTTGTTTTTTGGGTCAGAACATGTGTGTGTAATTTATTAGAGCAGCTCAAGGTCTTCGTTCGCTAAGTGCCTGTTGAATAAACTCTCTCGGTTCTACTTAATGCCTTCAAAGTATCATTAAATGTAATGAATGTTTCTGATTCATTTCTGCTCTGATCTAATTGTGAACTGACTGCTGTGTGTTTTCCATGCAGGGAGTGATGCAAGACCTTCAGATCCTTGTAATGCCTCAAGGATTCATCACACAGTGCCCAGACCTCAACCGTAGTATGTGCCGTTAATTAGTTTGCTTGTGATTGCTGAATCAAATGTTTAGTCATTGCGTTATGATAAATGCATCTAATTTACGTCTCTTTCCTAGCCTGTCCGACCTGCAATGACTTTCATGGACTTGTGCAGAAGATCATGGAGCTTCAGGACATCTTGGCGAAAACCTCCAGCAAGGTGACGGACTCAAAATCAGCTGGCTTAATTTCATTTCATCAGCTGGAATGTGAATCGGAATGAAAGTCGCATTCACAGAACAGAGGAATTTAATTTGTTTTTAAACAAAATGTAATTGCATCACTAAAGTCTTCTTTAACATGTTGCTTTTTTAAAGGTTCAAGCATGTAGAGCTAGATCAGCATTCTCTCCTAAAAGTGGTCTAGCAGACCAAACCGTAAGTCGTAGAGACTTGAAACTTTGAGGGCTGGTTGTACTCATACCGTCCACAATGCGCCAAGGCGAGACTGTCCTCCAAAAAAACGACCCTATAGGTCGTTTTTCAAGCACCTTATTACGACCTATATTTACGTTTGGAGTCATGCACACTCTGGTGGGCGTAAAAATAATGACAGTGTCGCATTACGTCTGTCGTCATGAAATAACGTATGACTGTCATTACCAGTCAAAATGCGTGTTCATTTAAATGCAATGAGTGGACTTTTTACATCATTTCTCCTATTTCCATTTAGCAAAACAAATTTTTTATTAACTACTACTATCCACCCCCAACCCTAAACCTAACCTTACTGATTTATAGTGCATATACACTTTATGAGCATGTGTTCCCTGGGATCAAACCCACGATCGCATGATCACATGATTGCATATTGTTATTGCGATGCTCTGCCAAATGAGCTACGTGAAACCCGAAACATGAAGCAGATAAAAGGGAACAATGCATTAAAATGAAAGTGTCCTGTTGTCGAAAGGGGTGCAATTTTAGCAAACGCTCCTATGGGTCGTATTTCAAGGAAGTGACAAACGACCTATATGGTCGTATTGGTTGGAGAACATGTTGGTCGAGGCTCGCCCCGATTGGCCTGACGGGGGTGCTACAGCGGTCAAAAGTACAAAATGGATCATATTTTTGAAAAACATACTTTTGCAAACTAGTCCTAGGTTTTTGGCCCGATCAGGACCAAACCATTGCATCGAGATTCTCTGGAGTCTTATTGTCAATAATTATCCAAAAAAAAAAAGTCTCTAAGGGCCGCCAAAACATTCAAAGTGGGTGGAGCCACTTTTACTAAAATGGCAATAACTCGTGAACGGAATGAGATATTTTCACCAAACTCAGCACATCTATGTAAGAGCTTATTCTGTGGTTGTGTGACAAAGAACGAGGCGACTGGCCACTTGGTGGCACTATAACATGGAAAAACCCATGAAACCGGCTATAAATACTTCACTGTTAGTCTGATCGATTTGAAAATTGGCATGCAGTGTCTTTGTCCGAGGTGCCATGACTTTTTATGAGGACACTGACATATCTCAAAAAACATGTCTGCCATCAGCAAATAAAGTTTGAGCAGCTATCAGTCAAGGTTAATGGAGGCCAATCGAAGCGAAATTTCCTGTTAGGCCTGTGAGAAATTTGAAAGAAATTGGACACCGAGGGGCGCCTTTGTGTTTTTCACATGCGTAAAGGATTTTGTATCGCACGATTTTTCGCACATGCCCACAACATTCGTACCACATGGTAGAACTCCTCATTCTGAGCAACTTTTCTCTAGGACCGCCGCTGTCCATCGAATTGTTTGTTAAATATTGGAGATTATTTCAAAAACCAACTTTGGTGAACTAGTCCTAGGTTTTTGGCTTAAAGGTGCCCTTGATTCAAAAATTGAATTTACCTCGGCATAGTTGAATAACAAGAGTTCAGTACATGGAAAAGACATACAGTGAGTCTCAAACTCCATTGTTTCCTCCTTCTTATATAAATCTCATTTGTTTAAAAGACTTCCGGAAAACACTCGGATTTCAACATAACACCGACTGTTACGTAACAGTCGGGGGCTCCACCCCAATATTTGCATAATGCCAGTGTTCAAATGCATTACACAAGGACAGCCAGTAACGTCTGGATCTGCACAGATGAATCATCAGACTAGGTAAGCAAGCAAGAACAACAGCGAAAAATGACAGATGGAGCAATAATAACTGACATGATCCATGATATCATGATATTTTTAGTTATATTTGTAAATTGACTTTCTAAATGTTTCGTTAGCATGTTGCTAATGTAGGCTACTGTTGGTTAAAGTTACACCGTTTATTACTGTATTCACGGAGACAAGAGCGTCGCTATTTTCATTTTTAAACACTTGCAGTCTGTATAATTCATAAACACAACTTCATTCTTTATAAATCTCTCCAACAGTGTAGCATTAGCCGTTAGCCACGGAACACAGCCTCAAACTCACTCAAAATAAAACGTTGACATCCAAATATATACTTTACTCACATAATTCGAAGCATGCATGCAGCATGCATGACGAACATCTTGTAAATATCCATTTGAGGGTTATATTAGTTGTGTGATCTTTGTAAATGCGCTGTAATATAGTCAACAACTCATGTGGCAGGGAACACGCTCGCTCTTAAAGGGGCGGCGTCAGTGAAAATCAGTGCATTGTTAATGATGCCCCAAAATAGGCAGTTAAAAAAATTAATAAAAAAAACACTATGGGGTATTTTGAGCTGAAACTTCACAGACACATTCAGGAGACACCTTAGACTTATATTACATCTTTTAAAAACATGTTCAAGGGGACCTTTAAGCTTGATAACAGTTAAAAAGCTTTAAAAACTATATTATTCCTATGGTAAATTGCCTGTATTTGCTGTAAATGGTCTTTTCCATCTATGATCGAGATGGTTACAGGCTTGTTAATTAAAACATCATACCTTTTTACACATGTGCTTAAAGGCCTTAAAGCACTTGAACCCCGATATTTGCTGCTCGCAGCTCTATTTTTCAATGTGGAATCTCCATCAGATTAATAAAAATAACTCACTTGCAATTTTATCTTCTAACCACTGATGGTGATAGAGAGGCCAGAATTCTGTAGTGCGCCTTTAAATAAACAAAATGTTTTTTCAAAGTTGTAAATACAACTTTGCCCCAACTTAAATCTAATCATTTAAATTCAAATTATAGTCTCTTCTTTGGTTCCTCAAATTGATATTTAAAAGTATTTATAAACTCAACCAAACGTCTCTTGGTCTGGCAATAAACGCAGCACATTTCTCCAGTTTTTGTTTGACAGATGAATCTGAGCCCAGTTTTGGGGAACATCTGGGCTGCGTCTGTGCTGTGAATTTAAAGGCTTGTTTATGGTGTTGTAATAACTCACAGCTGCCAAATGCACAAAACTCTGGCACTGATGAGGAAAAACTCCTCTGATCGAGCGTGTCGAAATAACACCGGCTTAATGAAAAATGCAAACAGCCGATCGCAAATAATCAATCAACCACAGGCGTTTCCTCATCTGCTTTCTGTCAGAAATGGAGTTTAATTGGGGTGAGGTGAGGATTTGCTCTCCGCTTCCTCATCCCTCTGTGCTTTTCTTCTCCTGCAGCTGTCTCTGGCCGAGGAGAAGATGAAAGGTCTGGATTCGTGTTACTGCGAGAGAACGTGTCACGTGAAGGGAGTGACCTACAGAGAGGAGCAGACGTGGACAGATGGGTGCAAGAACTGCACGTGCTCGGTGAGGCTCTTACCACAGCCACAGATATATGCATCAATGCTAAAGCTTTCGCAATAACGTTTATACTATGCTAGATATAATCGCAAAGACTGCTTTATGTTATTTACACATGAGAAATAAGAAGTAAAGGACTGTTCACACCAAGGATGATATCTATAATGATAACTATTAAACATACAGTTTTAAAAATTGCTCTATGAGAATAGCAAAGTTCACAACCCAACTATAAGGATAACGACACAGAGAAAATATATAGTTGAAATCACTTTCAAATGATTTTTTCCAGCTGATGAATGATAAAAACATCGACGACCAATCAGAATTGTAGTTGTCAATATTGTTAACGTTATAGTTATTGCTATAGTAACCATTATAGTTATCGTTAAAGTTATCATTATAGTTATTGTTGTTATTGTTTACATTATAGTTATTGCTATATTATCATTGTAGTTATCGTTAGTTATTGTTAAAGTTTAATCTTAATAGTTAACGTTATGGTTATTGCTACAGTAACTATTATAGTTATAATTAAAGTTTTCGTTGTTGTTGTCCTTATTTTAAACGTTATAGTTATTGCTATAGTTATCATTATAGTCAGCGTTATAGTTATCGTTAAAGTTATCTTAATAGTTAACATTATAGTTATTGCTATAGTAACCATTATAGTTAAAATTGTAGTTATCGTTAAAGTTATCGCTATAGTTATTGTTATAGTTATCGATGTAGTCACTGTTAACGTTATAGTTATTGCTATAGATATCATTATAGTCATCGTTATAGTTATCGTTAAAGTTATCTTAATAGTTAACATTATAGTTATTGCTATAGTAACCATTATAGTTAAAACTGTAGTTATCGTTAAAGTTATCGTTATAGTTGTCCTTATTTTTAACGTTATAGTTATTGCTATAGTTATTGCTATAGTTATCGTTATAGTTATCGTTATAGTTATAGTTATCCATATAGTTATCATCGTAGTTGTCATTACTGTTAATGTTATAGTTATCATTATAGTTATCGTTAAAGTTATCATTATAGTTATAGTTAAAGTTATTGCTATAGTTGTCATTATATTTATCATTGTAGTTATCATTATTGTTAACATTATGGTTATTGTTATAGTTACCATTATAGTTATCGTTAAAGTTATCATTATAGTTTTTGTTATGGTTATCATTTTAGTTATCGTTATAGTTATTGTTGTAGTTGTCATTATTGTTAACGTTATAGTTATTGCTATAGTTACCATTATAGTTATTGTTAAAGTTACAGTTATAGTTATCATTGTAGTTAACCCTCAGGGGTCTGAGGATTTTTGGGGCCCTGGAGAAGTTTTGACATGCCCTGACATTTGTGCTTTTTTCAGTTGTTCATAAACACATTAATGACAAAAGTGTCATTACACTGTATTCAGCACAAACTAGGCTACAATAATATGTGAGGAACATGTATGTACATGTTTGTGTTTTTGAAGGAATAACGTTTATGCGTGGTTATTGAAAAAACTTAAGTCACTGAAATAAGGCCAAAAAATATATATTAAATCTTTGTTCACAAGACTTCTGGGTATTTGAGGTTGTAGACTAGAGTTTTTGCTTCAAAATTAGGTAAAAATTATGCTAAATATAAAACAATAGAGAGATTTAAATTTTCTAAAACATCTTTGGTCAAGAAACACAGTATGCGTGGAGGCGTGAATCCTCATGAATAATGGGTGATTCTCACCTGAGAAGACAAAAGAATCGCATAAAGAGCTCTAATGAGCTGCATAAATAATGAGGCCTTTCAGTCAGGTAGGCTGTGAAAAAACCCTCTGTTGATCATCATGGTGTAAATCAAACATACAGAAAAAACAGCAATACTGTGAAATATTATTACAATTTAAAATAATGGTATTCTATTATATTCTTTAAAATATAATGTATTTCTGTGATGCAAAGTGTCTGAACAATTATGTTACCTCTATGGCATTTCATATAGGCTTTTAGCTTAAAAGCATGCACATTTGGAGAAATATTGATGGATTCTCATATGTTTGTCAATTTTCTATACAGAGGAGTAATATTCAGGATTTATTGTCATTACTATGAGCGCTGGATACTGTTTACAATTCATACTTGAAGCCGGAGGGCGCTCTGCCCCTTTTGTCCACAAATGCCTGCTAAAGAAGAATAGGCAATCCAGGAAATAACTGAACTAACAGAGGCCAGAGATCGCTAACTATGGCTATTCAAAACACTTTTCAAAACAATAAATACACGATTGAGATGATGAATGCATGTATTGACTGAATTTGCGTCTGAATAGCGCTGACTCCGTGGGCGTGGCCGCATTAGCGGATAATGAGCTGAATCACAGACTTCTGACATGGCTCTCTTTTCATACAGATTACATAAACACAGAATGTTTGTTTTCGATTTGACTTGCACGATTTAAAACCTGACATTTCAAAGTTTTTTTTAACACGTCTAATTTTTTTGTGATTAGTATTCACTAAGTTACAGTTCATTTTCTGTGAACTATCAGATTGGACTTCGTTCAGAGGGAGACGAGAGATCACGCATCATGTTAGTTTTCTTTATTTTACAAAAAGCACAACATTTTGTTTTTACTCTGAGTGTACTCAAATAAAAGAAAATATTCCACAGATTAAAATGGTGTATAACTCTTAATTGTATGTGCAACATTGACAGAGTATTTTGAGTCTCTTTCACACTGGTTAGAAATAAAATGCGGTGATCACGCCGGCGTGACCGCCGACCCGAGAGTGTTAACATTATAGTTGTCATTATTGTTATTATTGCTATAGTTACCATTATAGTTATTGTTACAGTTATAATTATCGGTACAGTTATTGTTATCTTCATAGTTATCGTTCTTGATGTGAAAATACAAAAATACAAGCAAAAAAAATCATGGAAAAACTTGCTATTAAGAGAATATTTTGCACAAATGAACTGAAAGATTTATCACTCATCTTTCACTCAACACTTGCTTGTGATTGGTCAGTGGTGTCATTAAACTGTGATTATTGTCTGTGTCTATCTAGCTAATCAGCTTCATGCTAAACAGCACGATCTTGTGCTTGAAAATGCTTCAAACGCTCCAAGCAAAATGTGTTTTGCTCATGAATATTTCATATATTCATGAACAAAAACATGTAAAATCCCATGGATGTCACATTTGCTGTATTTTTACTAGTTGAATGGTGTTCAATCAAGTACCGCACACCCAATCAAGCAGTCTGCAATTAGCTAATTAGCAGTGTGCTTGTTCTGCAAACACCGAAATGGCAACGAGATTTGCACGTCGTCTCAAAGGTCACACACAACAGAATGTTCCACTTACACGTGCCCTCAACGTGTAGCAAACCTAATGTAAACACGGATGTGAGGTCGCTCTCAGTGTACCGATTTCTCTCTCGTCTTTCTTTCTCGCTCATTATACATTTATTATCTGCGAGTAAGACGAATATTGTGCCGAATGCAAAGTGACAGACGGAGGGATTCTGTCCTATCTTTAGAAGTCCCTGTGCTCCTCTAACAGACGTTAGCTGGTCTCCAGTGCGCTCGATGTGTCCAAACAGACAGCGGTCTCGGGCTTTGGTACCGGTTCGGATGAGACAGACGTCCCAGTGAAACTACCAACAGGAAGTTAGTTTGTGAAAGGAACATTATCTTAATTTGGCTTAAAGTGACGGATGTCATGCTTTAGGGAGACGTGAGTTCCTTCAGACTCTGTGAGGCTTGGAAATCTATTTTTGGGATAAATATGGATATACATTTATACCAAATGCCATAGAAACTATACTGAGGTTTTTTTTTTTTGTCTCATCTTCTAGTAAATCCTAATTACTTACTGAAACATCATTAAAACAATGTTAATTTACTTGAGAAGTAAATTTGTGTAAGATAAGACTTGTTTTCAAGGAATATATCATGAATTAAGTTAAGTATTTTTAAGTATTTCTTCAAAGCCATTGGCAAATAGTTGACTTATTCAAAAATTTAATTAAATTAACTAATGCAGTTATATATATTTTATGACAATGAGTCTTAATATCTTAATAATAATAATGCAGTTTTGCTTCTCAATTGTTTTTAATATTTTATAATGGAAAACACTAAATAATAAAATTATTCAAAAGTCTGATTTATTTAGTTATTCATTTAGTGAAGCATTTAACAAATTAATATATTATAGTTACCATTATAGTTATCATTATAGGCATAGCTTTATGTTTTACGAATCATTTATCGAATCATTTTGTGAATCATTTAGAGAATCAGCAATTTTTTGTAATTAATCATTTAATGAATCATTCAGCGAAACGTTTAGCGAATCATTTCGCCAAGTGCTTAATGAATCATTTTGCTAAACATTTTGGCTTCGTCCAAAATCTCATACTCTCTCGAGGTGGTACTTATTTTGAATAACTAATTATTTCGTGACCGATAAAAAAAAAAAAATGAGTGTGTGTAGTATGATTGTAATCCAGACGTACTACATTCGCCATGATGTCATTATCATGTGACCTACCAGCGTCAGTTGTGTCGCTTCACTGCCATTCACAAATACTCTCCCGTGGCCTCATGGGATAGTAAAGTGTCCATCGTATACACTTCAGAATCTCATAGCAAGTAGTAGGTCATCCAGGTACTTGCCTACACTACTGACTTCTTTTGCCACATACTGTTTTTCGCCTACTACATAGTAGGCATGTATGTGATTTCAGATGAACATTTTAGAGAATCATTCAGCAAATTATTTAGTGAATCATTTAGCGAATCATTTTGTGCATCATTTCGCAAATTGTTTATTGAAACATTTTGTGAATCGTTTAGGGAATCTTTCAGAAAATTATGAAATGAATCATTTAGCGAATCATTTCACCAATTGTTTAACAAATCATTTAGCAAATCATTTTTTAAATCACTTTAGCAAATCAGGGTCATTCTTATGAACCATCCTTGCAGAAATCACTGTGTTGCATTTTTACTTGTTCTGCAGCAAACTCAAAACTCAATCTCGACTGTAGTTTAACAACCTTTAGCATTACTACAGTTACCACAAGCTACTCACACTGACTGAACGTTTGAACTTCTGTAGAATGGGACCGTCCGATGTGAGAAGATTTTGTGCCCCCTGCTCGAGTGTCCTGATGGTACGGCCCCGGGGTATGTGTCAGGAACCTGCTGCAAAGAGTGCCAGTGTAAGTACACACAAACACACACACACACACATGTTTGTTTTTGTGAATTGTGGGGGCATTTCATAGGTGTAATGGTTTTTATACTGTACAAACCGCATTTTCTATCCCCCTACACCAAACCTACCCCTAAACCTACCCATCACAGGAAACTGTGCACACTTTTACTTTCTCACAAAAACTCATTCTGTGTGATTTATAAGCCTTTTGAAAAGTGGTGACATGGGTAATGTCCTCATAAGTCACCTCTTTTTGTAATACCTATGTCATTATACACATTTGTGTCCTAATATGTCACAACACACACACACATACACACATGAACGCACACAGACTCACACACACACACACACATTAACACACGCACACTAAGACACACACACACTCACTCGCTCACTTACTCACACGCTCACACACACACACACTCTCCTTACAACCGCCTCCACAGTGTTGCCTGACAACTGACCACACACTTGTGTTGCTAAGCTACACCCACACTCCATCTCCAGAGGTGTCAAGCTGCACATTTACATATTCAAATAAATTATTTATCACAAGCCAATAAACACGCAGCCCTGCGAGGGTTATGCAAATGCATATTTGATTTTAAACATCTCGAGCCACTTTATAGACAAAAAGCAGTTTCTATACGAGCCATATGAAGTGGAAACACAATCGCAGAGTCTGTTCTTCTGTCCTCAATACTGAGGAATAAATCAGTTAGCATCGTCTGATGAGCTGCCGTCTGTGAAGCCCAGTGTTTTGATACGGGTCATTATCGTCACAGCTAATTTATTCAGTTATAATTAAGAAGTGAAGATGACCCTGCTGTATTATTAGTCATAGTTGATATCCATGCTAATTTCTGAGTTAGTGCTCATTTCTGCAGCAAAACCCATTCGTTTAACTGAGTTAGCCTTAGCATGGGAGTAACGTAAAGTTACATAAAATAAAAAACATAACACCATATATAAATTAAATATTACATATACATTTAACAAAGTACACCTGCTTTCAATGTAAAAAAATATAAATATTTTTTTTCAGCTTGTTGCACCCGATTAATTTAAAATATATGGTTAATGAATAATTATTTACATAAATTATTTTGCATATATTTACATAAATGTTTAAATATGCTAATTATATTAGGGTGACTAAATCTACTATTTATTACATGCTAAATATGCTATTTATTATATTTCAACTTGATCTCATATTTCCCATTTTTATGTATAAACTGAAATTACATTTTTATATATATTGATATATATAAAAAATAGTATAGTAGAAGGTGATCTATACATAAAATGTTTTATTACTTTTAATATATGTTAAACTATATATATATATATACTATATAAATACAGTATATACTATATAACTATATATATCATGATGGTTACATGATGCAATTAATGTTAATTAATGTGCAAACAACGCAACACGTTAGAAGTTAAATGCAGAGTTTTTCAAAACTGCTTCCTGTTTACAAATATGTGACATTAATTTCTGATGATCTTCTCATTGAATATTGATTCACTTGGAAATGAATCACATTACGGCAGAAAAATGGATTGCAAAAACCATTTCAAGTTGATTTTCAGAACAAATGGTTGAACCAAACTGAGTACTCAATTAGCTACAAGCTAGCAGTAGTTAATAGTTAACTTTCCACACCAATTAGAAACGACTTGTTCAACCCTGAACTCTATTTCAGAGCTTCAGCTGACTTCACTCACAATAAACATTAAAGATTCATTTCTAAGTATTTTTTCATCTGTGGTAATTTAGCTGACATACGTTCCTTTTGTAATGACAGATTGTTTTCATCAGATATCTATAAAGGTTTCTCTTTCGTTCTGATAGTGTTTGTGGCCGTTTGGTTCAAAGCGTCTCTCAGTCTTCTGTTTCTGGAGAATATTTCTCTCCAGAGCGTTTTGGCTGCTATTTTCGGCTCGTGTCGATCTCCTACTGTGCCGTGAAACTGTGTACATTCGTTTCTTCCACCAAACGCTGGCAAACTTCATCCTGGAACAAAAACACAAACCTGCAATTAAATAATATAGTGTTTATGCATGATCTACTAGAGCTTTAATTATGAAATTCACTTAGTATAATTACTGTTCAAGAAGTGTTTAATGCCTACCTGTTTAATGGTGATAAATAAATAAAAGCAGATATTTCAACATGCACACAGGCAAATGTAAGTAGTAACTTCAGCTCATTTCTTCTCAAAAAGACACTTGATTTCAGGAAATCATTGGTGATTGTTGTAGCAAACAGCAGAAATGATTCATTTAATCTGTATGAAAGGTTCTCTGAGTCTGTATTTAAAGTCAGAGGAGGAAATAATTGCTGTCCTGGGAGCAATTATCGCCTCAGACGTCTTGTAATCGTCGGTTGTTTGCTGTTTTGTTTAACTCCAGATTTCCATACCGTAGCATTTCTACAGCTCACATTAATAGCGCAGGTTTCATTTGTGCTGCTTGTGTTTTCTGCTGAGTCACATCATGCTTTTGTTTGAAAGTTTCCAAATATTCAAACTAACTATCCAGCACTAAATAACACAAAGTAAAGTGAGCTTACAGGGATAGTTCACCCCAAAATCAGTTACTCATGCCAAACCTGTAGGACTTTATTTCTTCTATGGATCATAAATGTTTCAGACTCAAAACTAATTACTACTCTCAAGTGACAACAAGTCACATAAAGCCAATCTCATCTGCTTGATGCTCTCCAAATGTAAATGGTACTATCACCCATTTCTAAACTTCTCAATGTGAGGCATTAAAATATAATAATCATTAGCACATGAATTTCTGTCAAAGTGCTCTACACATAAAACTTTTTTTTGTCCATACAATCAAAGTCAAATTGGTTCTAAAGGCTCGTTCGCACCAAGAATGATAACTTTAACGATAACTATATTATCATTGACACCAGCGTACGCTATTTTCATTCTAAGCGCGCTGCAGTTTTGTCATCTGTCACTTTAAATGCTCGAGCTCCTAAAAGCAGAAATGATTCTGATTGGATGTCAGTGTTTCTATCGTTCTTCAGCTAGAAAAAGTTCTGAAATCAGTTTCAATGATATCGTTTCTCTGTGCCGTTTTCGTAATAGTTGTGCTGTGGACATCTTTTACATTTTAGAATGATTTTTAGAGCGATATCTTAATCCTTATAGTTATCGTCCTTAGTGTGAACAGCCTTAATGTTGTTTTGGACCCAATAAACTTTTATTGTATTAACAAAACCAGTGGAAAATCAGCAGAGAATATGTTCTTTTGCATTCCACAGGATCGTATCAGTATCCGGATGGGCCGCCTGCAGGTGTGTGCATATGGAAGAGTGTATCTGCATGTTTGTTTATGTTTGTTTGTGTTTTTCTGCAGCGATGTGCTTGTTTTCGGAGCAGACGCTGGTGGAAGGACACCGTTGTGCTGTTCATCATCCCTCTGGACTCTGCCAGCTGTTTGAATGCAGGGTACAAATCTTTACAACTGCTTCTATATATTGGTATAAAACACACAAAAATGTATGTATATGTATATTTACATATATGTTCCTCTAGAAACTTTGCATTAGCAAAACACAAAAGTTTTAAAGGTGCCCTAGAGGTGCCTTTTCAAAAGATGTAATATAAGTCTAAGGTGTCCCCTGAACGTGTCTGTGAAGTTTCAGCTCAAAATACCCCATAGATTTTTTTTTTTATTAATTTTTTTAACTGCCTATTTTGAGCCATTATTACATATGCACCGATTAAGCGTGCGGCCCCTTTAAATCTCCCGCTCCCCCGCCCCCGCGAGCTCTCAACTGCCTTAAACAGCAAACACAAAGTTCACACAGCTAATATAACCCTCAAAATGGATCTTTACAAAGTGTTCATCATGCATACATCGATTCCTGTGAGTATGGTATTTATTTGGATGTTTACATTTGATTCTGAATGAGTTTGATAGTGCTCCGTGGCTAAAGCTAACATTACACACTGTTGGAGAGATTTATAAAGAATGAAGTTGTGTTTATGAATTATACAGACTGCAAGTGTTTAAAAATGAAAATAACGACGGCTCTTGTCTCCGTGAATACAGTAAGAAACGATGGTAACTTTAACCACATTTAACAGTACATTAGCAACATGCTAAAAAAACATTTAGAAAGACAATTTACAAATATCACTAAAAATATCATGATATCATGGATCATGTTAGTTATTATTGCTCCATCTGCCATTTTTCACTGTTGTTATTGCTTGCTTACCTAGTCTGATGATTCAGCTGTGCACAGATCCAGACGTTAATACTGGCTGCCCTTGTCTAATGCCTTGAACATGAGCTGGCATATGCAAATATTGGGGCGTACATATTAATGATCCCAACTGTTACTTAACAGTCGGTGTTATGTTGAGATTCGCCTGTTTTTTGGAGGTCGTTTAAACAAATGAGATTTATATAAGAAGGATGAAACAGTGGGGTTTGAGACTCACTGTATGTCATTTCCATGTACTGAACTCTTGTTATTCAACTATGCCGACGTAAATTCAATTTTTGAATCTAGGGCACCTTTAAACGCAAAATTTCTCGTGGGAATGCAAAAACATTAACATGTAATCATCATGACCCTTTAAGGGCTCTGTAGACAAGCATCTGATGTTCTCCCAACTCTTTATGGTCATTAAAGACTGTTTAACTTGTTAAGTCTGTGCTTACAAGCATACTTGCCAATAACGGCATTTCGGCTAATTTTGCCTTAAAGAACTCAATGCAGTACTCACATGCTGTCTGGAGCGGCTTTCTGTGTGCGCATTTAGAGTGAGCCTCTTCATAGACATCACACTGGTATATCTTTGAGTCTAATTGTGCTTGAAAAATATGTGCTTGGTTTAAAAGTACTTGATTGAATGATAAAAAGATCGTATAAGGTAACGCTAGCCAAATGAATGCTAGGAAAAAATGAATGCTGTGCTAATTGTGTTAAATATTTTTAACATGTTAAAATGAAAAAAATTATCGCACATTTAACAAGTTAATTTTGACAGCCCTAAACTTTCTATACATAAGAATACACACACAAATATATATATATATATATTTTTTTTTTTGCAGGATCGCACTATGCATAGAGTTACGAACTCTGAAGACTGTCCACAGCTCACCTGTGCTGAATCTGATCAGATCACACTCACAGACAGATGCTGCAAAGTCTGCAGAGGTACGTAAGGATATCCGGCTTCATTCTGGCTTCAAAACCTCTTTGAGAATTTGCTGATTACTACAGTATGTACGATGATTGGTGTAATTAGTTTGACTGACCTTTAGCTGTTCAGTGTTTCTAGTAGGATAAATCCATAAATGTAAATCCAACTCTTCTATCTGGGGTTAAAGGTCACGACTTCTGCGCCGAGGACAACATCTGCACGGAGAACTCGGCCTGCGTTAACTTAGATGCCGGCGCTACCTGCAGCTGCAAGAACGGCTTCCGGCCGCTGCGCGAGGACAGCGCGTACTGCGAAGGTGAGGCGTCACTCAATCGGGTCAGCTGATCTGACAGATAATCCGTTAATTGCCTGGCCGTGTTGCTGCAGAACACGTGTGGCATTTTCATGTGCATACACTGCGGGAAATGAATCATAATTACAGCAAGCTGAGGAACAGGAATTTTAACAGCATTAGAGCCGCTGGCTGATTTTAATATTCCAGGATATACATTATTATTCCAGGACATCTGTATAATGGCTTTTCTTGTGATAATTGGATTTTTCTCTTGTTAAAATGCTGCAGAATCAAGTGTTGACATAAAATAGGTCACCATTACAGAGGAAATTATTTCAATGCTTCTGATATGAAGCAAATGTCAGCCAACATGTAATATGTAATGTGTGTATATATATATATATATATATATATATATATATATATATATATATTAAATATTTTATTTAATGTATGATATATATATGTATATATGTATGTGTGTGTGTGTGTGTATTTTAATTTAAATACACTGAACAAAATTATAAATGCAACACTTTTGTTTTTGCCCCCATTTTTCATGAGCTGAACTCAAAGATCACACAAGATGTACACAAAAGGCCTATTTCTCTCAAATATTGTTCACAAATCTGTCTAAATCTGTGTTAGTGAGCACTTCTCCTTTGCTGAGATAATCCATCCACCTCACAGGTGTGGCTTATCAAGATGCTGATTAGACAGCATGATTATTGCACAGGTGTGCCTTAGGCTGGACACAATAAAAGGTCACTCTAAAATGTGCAGTTTTATCACACAGCACAATGCCACAGATGTCGCAAGTTTGAGGGAGCGTGCATTTGGCATGCTGACTGCAGGAATGTCCACCAGAGCTGTTGCCCATGAATTGAATGTTCATTTATCTACTATAAGCCGTCTCCAAAGGCGTATCAGAGAATTTGGCAGTACATCCAACCAGGACCTCCACATCCAGCATCTTAACCTCCAAGATCGTCTGAGACCAGCCACCCGGACAGCTGCTGCAACAATCGGTTTGCATAACCAAAGACTGTCAGAAACCATCTCAGGGAAGCTCATCTGCATGCTCGTTGTCCTCATCGGGGTCTCGACCTGACTGCATTCGTCGTCATAACCGACTTCAGTGGGCAAATGCTCACATTCGATGGTGTCTGGCACTTTAGAGAGGTGTTCTCTTCACGGATGAATCCCGGTTTTCACTGTACAGGGCAGATGGCAGACAGCGTGTATGGCGTTGTGTGAGTGAGCGGTTTGCTGTTGTCAACGTTGTGGATCGAGTGGCCCATGGTGGCGGTGGGGTTATGGTATGGGCAGGCGTATGTTATGGACAACGAACACAGGTGCATTTATTGATGGCATTTTGAATGCACAGAGATACAGTGACGAGATCCTGAGGCCCATTGTTGTGCTGTTCATCCACGACTATCACCTCATGTTGCAGCATGATAATGCACGGCCCCATTTTGCAAGGATCTGTACACAATTCCTGGAAGCTGAAAACATCTCAGTTCTTGCATGGCCAACATACTCACCGGACATGTGACCCATTGAGCATGTTTGGGATTCTCTGGATTGGCGTATACAACAGCGTGTTCCAGTTCCAGCCAATATCCAGCAACTTCACACAGCCATTGAAGAAGAGTGGACCAACATCCCACAGGCCACAATCAACAACCTGATCAACTCTGTGCGAAGGAGATGTGTTGCACTGCGTGAGGCAAATGGTGCTCACGCCAGATACGGACTGGTTTCGGACCCCCCCCAATGCAGTAAAACTGCACATTTTAGAGTGGCCTTTTATTGTGTCCAACACCTGTGCAATAATCATGCTGTCTAATCGGCATCTTGATAAGCCACACCTGTGAGGTGGATGGATTATCTCGGCAAAGGAGAAGTGCTCACTAACACAGATCTAGACAGATTGGTGAACAATATTTGAGAGAAATAGGCCTTTTGTGTACATAGAAAAACTCTTACATCTTTGAGTTGGGGGCAAAAACAAAAGTGTTGCGTTTATAATTTTGTTCAGTGTATGTAATTTAAAAATATTTAATATATATATTGTAACAACTTCCCTCTTATAATAATGCTAGGGTGCCAGACAGATTAAATACTGTCAAAAATCTTTAAAGGATTGTCAGTCCAGTCAGAAGGAAAGTGCACAAAGGACACATGTATAATTGTCACCTAACATATATCCATACTGTTTAAAGAGTAAACCAAGGAAGAAAAAAAAAAAAAAAACTTTTCACTCAGAAATGCATATTTTCATTATATTCATCACACCACATATCACCATTCAGTAACAATAAACACAAGCATAAACAGCAATTTCAACAGTAAAACTTATTCATCTCAAATCCTTTTAGCACAGTTTAAATAGTCTGGATGTTAACTGAATGTACACAGAAAAAAATAGGAGAAACAGTCATAGTCACAAGTTCATCATTCACGGCACTTGATTGAACTCAATCCGTTGCTTCCCCCGTGTGTTTAACGGAAGAGTAACGTTAAAAAAACAGTCAAAGTCAGTTTGATTCCACAATAACTGCGCTTGATCATTATAATCCCGTTACTCACGCTCCACTGGTTTTCAAGAGTAAAGAGTAGCTCCAAATCAGTTCTGTGCCGTAGTTTATCTTCAATGATGCAACTCCATTAACAATACAATCACCCGGTGGGCGCCAACACCAACAGGTATAATCCATACATCGTGAATTCATTAAGTAGAGTAAAGATCTGTTCGCCGACGTAATATACTTTCCGTCGCGACAAAACAATACAAACGACTTCAAGAGGTGACTCTCCCAGGGAACTGCTCTCACTTCATTATCCCCGCCATTGCTCTTTTCAGCGTGTCTCACGCATACGTCATTGTGCATCCGGTATTGCCCAATCGGACCAACATAGACGCCATCTTTGTTGTGGCAACTTTAAGACAACAATTTGCGTCCTTTTTAAACTGTGCGATTATCAGAGCAAATCCGCTTCAAATCCCATTTTAATTTGTGCTTATGAAGAAAATGAAATTGCACTGTCACACTCCCTTCCCCTTCAGAAAAGCCACCCTTCATGGGAAGCGTATTTGTTGCTTACTACATTCCCAAACATTCTTTTCCTTTTATTCTTTCTCTATGGTTGTATCCTCAAATCCCAAAAACTCCTCAGTATCACTCTCCTCATTGAAGAGTTCAAGTATTTGCCGGTGCTGTTGCTGTTCAAGTTCCTCTGCAGATGGATAACAAGGTTTAATTCTGGATACATGAGCCACTCTTAGATCTTCTCCTGTTTTCTCCATCACTATCTTATAATTGAGAGGGCCCACTTGTTGGACTACACGATATGGCCCTTGCCACCTAGGAGCCAATTTTGCAGAGAATGCTTTCTCTGATTTTGAGTAGGGATTAGCTCGCAACCAGACTCTATCTTTGTTCCCATATTGCACATCTCTTCGATGTTTATCATAATTTCTCTTTTGCCTTTGACGTGCCGTCTTAAGCTTTTGTTCCACATATGCCTTCATTTGCTTTAATTCAGATGTTTTGTCATAACAAAGGTCATCAGGAGAAATATCTCTAGGATGCAACAGCACTTCCATAGGCCCTCTGAGTGGGCGACCAAGATTTATTTCAGTGGGAGTTGTCCCAGTGGATTCATGCACACCCGAATTGAGAGCAAATCGGAACTCGGTCAGATGTTTGTCCCATTGTTTGTGTTGCTCCTCAACATATGAGGCCATCATGGTCTTGAGTGTCCTATTAATCCTCTCTGTTAAATTTGTCTGGGGGTGATATGCTGTGGTCAGTCTCTGCACAACACCCCATTCCTGACAGACTTCTTGTAACACGGAAGAGACGAACTGGGGTCCACGATCTGAAAGTAAATAATTCGGAACACCCCACCTGGTGAACACTTCATTGATCATTATCTTGGAGATGGTCTCAGCTGTGGCTTTTCTCAATCCAAATAGTTCAACCCACCGCGAATAGTAGTCTACAAAGACTAACAGATATACATTTCCAGAGGAGCTTCATGGAAACGGACCCATTAGATCCACCCCTAACATCTCCCATGGTCTTTGAACTACTGTTTGTTGCAGTTTTCCAGATGGTCGCCGATTCTCAGGCTTATAACGCTGACAGGTCTGACAATGCTGCACGAATTCTTTAACATCATAGCTGAGATTAGGCCAATAGGCCAAAGTTTGTACTCTCTTGGTGGTCTTAAATCATCCAAAGTGCCCAGCCAAAGGATCTTCATGGAAAGCTTGAAGGAATGGCTGCCGAAGATTCTTTGGTACATACACTTGATAGAGAGTTTTATGAGCAGTCTGCATAACTCTGAAGACTTTGTCCGCCAGGATGGTAAATTTTGTTGTGGGATTAATGATAATTTCTCCCGTGCCTACTATCCTCTGATAGTAAGACTTGATCTCTGAATCCTCTTGCTGAGATTTCCACATTAGATGGTCAGTGAAGGGCAGCTCATTTTGTTTTTCTCGAATTTCAGATACCAGAGTGGAACAAGTGAAGACAGGATTATAGGAATCATCCACTGGAGCTCTAGATAGTGCATCAGGAACAGTGTTGTACTTTCCTTTCCTGTACTCCACAGTAAAAGTAAATTCTTGAAGCCGCAAGGCCCATCGAATGAGTCGGGTATTGGGTTTTGTGGTCTTAAAAACCCAAACCAAGGAGGAATGGTCGGTAACCACCGTAAAGAACCTACCCTCCAAATAATACCTCCATTTTTCCAAGGCCCACACTACTGCTAAGCATTCCTGCTCAGTAGTCGAGTAATTTCTCTCTGCTGGATTTAGAGTGCGGCTAGCGAAAGCCAAAACTTCTTCCGTCCCTAATCCTGTTTGTTGTACCAGGACAGCTCCAAGACCCACCTCACTTGCATCTGTATACACCACAAAAGGCAGGTTAAAATTGGGGTGTCCAAGTACAGGGGGCGATATCAGAAGTTGTTTCAACTCTTCAAATGAAGACTGACACTGTGGAGTCCATATGAATTTGACACCCTTTCTCTTCAAGGCATTCAGAGGCTCAGCCAACTGGGAGAAATGTGGCACAAATCTATGGTACCACCCAGCCATCCCCAAGAATCTCTGAACTTCCTTAATATTTCTTGGCACTGGAAAGTCCTGAACAGCTCTTGTTTTTACAGGATCTACTCCAATTCCCTCGGCTGACACCACATGGCCGAGAAACTTCAAAGAAGTACCAAAGAAATGGGTTTTCTTCATATTTACAGTGAGATTGGCTTCTCGCAATTTATCCAGAACTGCTTGAATATCCTGGAAATGTTGCTGCCAAGATGAAGAATAGATGATTATATCATCCAAGTAAACAAAGCAACTTTTCCCATGCAATTCTCCCAAGACTCTCTCCATGAGTCGTTGGAATGTGGAGGGAGCATTTTTAAGGCCAAAAGCCATGACCTTAAAATGGAAAAGCCCCTGTTTACAAATGAAAGCAGTCTTCTCTTGGCTGTCCTTGTCCATCTGGACCTGCCAATACCCACTATTTAGATCCAAAGTGGAAAACACTGTGGCACCATTTAAAGATTCTAAGATCTCATGAACTGTAGGGATAGGATATGCATCAGAGTGAGTAACAGCATTAAGCTTACGATAGTCCACGCAAAAGCGGAAACCACCTGTCTTCTTAGGAATCAAGACCACCGGCGAAGCCCAGGCAGAAGAAGAAGGCTCAATGATGTCCGCAGCCAGCATTTCCTCAATGAGGTCCTTTTGTACTTGCAATTTAGCAGGAGAAACTCTGTAGGGTTTCTGTTTAATGGCCATTTCTTGTGTTAGATAAATCTTATGCGTTAGAACATTTGTTTGTCCCAAAGCAGTAGTACAGACATCAGCATTCTGTTTAATTTGATTAAGAAGACATCTTCTACCTTCTTCATCTAAACAGTTGTTTTGACAAGCAGCCTGCAGAAAATCAGGTTCATTACCCATAGCACATGGAGCAAGAGCAGAAAATAAGACCACAGCTGAAGAAGCACTCCCCTCCGAAAAATGAACACTTTCCTTTTGGAAATAATATTTTTCTTCAGAGTTGAACCAATAAGCCTTATTCCGAACATCCAGTTGAAGACCACTGAAAAACAGATAATCCAAGCCTAACACAGCAGGGAAAGTAAGCATTTCTGATGCCAATACGGTTACAGGTAAGGCGATAGTTGAAGTATGCAAGGTTATTTTTATTTCACTCCACCCAAGCGGGTTACGAGCTACTCCATCTGCCAAATAGATAGGTCCAGCAGCCCATGGCTTTAACTTCTGATTGTGATTACACAGACTTGACCACAACGTCTCATTAAGCAAAGTGTAAGAAGAGCCAGTATCTACTAGTGCATTCCCACTCCAACAACCAATAGTAACTGGTACACTTAATTGTTGAAGAAATGTTGTAGGAAATGGTTTGGCAGAACACCAGGTAGACTCACCATAAGTAACAGTACTAACAGTAGGTCCTTTTGGAGTAGAATTTACAGTTGGATGTTGTAATGAAGAGGAAGGTGGAGTATACTTTTTGTTCTTTTGTTTTCCACTACCTGCTTGAGGACACAGAGAAGGCGAATGGGAACCCTTACAACGCCAACAAAAGTAAGATGGAGCTTTAGGTGGATTTTGAGTTACCTGCAAAGAAACAGAATTTTTTACAGGAATGGAAGCACTCGTTGATTCCCCTCTGAAACTTCGACATAATTGGTTTCTTTGCTCATACAGTTGTTGATTTTCTCTGTCCTTTTCTAATTGTTGTCCCAAACGTACTAAGCCATCTACAGTAGTCACTCCATTGCTCCGAAGCTGGCTAGCCAAGTGAGGATTAATGTTCTTTAAAATCATTTTAATCACCTCATTTTCTTCAATTTCTGGCTTCCAATGCTTACAAAGAGCATGGTACATATAAGTGAAATCACGTATACTTTCACCTTCCTTTTGAACACATGTTCTTACCCTTTCTGCAAGCTCATCCTCGTAATCCTCTGATAAGAAAGCGGCTAAAAATTTGTGCTCAAATTCCAGCCAAGTAAACGTCTCGAAACGAGCCACATCCCACCAGTCTCTTGCCGTTCCATGCAGTACATTTCTCAAAGTAGCCAGCAACTTATCTTCAGAAAGCGGATATACTGCCAAGAAATCTTGACATTTTTCAAGGAAGAATAAAGGATCGGGATTATCTTCCATACGTCCAAAACATGGGAACTGAATTTTAATTGGATTTGAACCAAGATTTTTACTTCTTACATCACCAAAGCTCAAAGAGTCATTGGGAGTCAGAATATCTTGTTGAACTACAGGATGAATACGTTGCAACCTGGAAGACACAACTGGAGTTTCTGTTCCATAGGAAGGAGAGGTAATAGTCTGAACAGAGACGCTGGCCATGGCTGTACTTTGTAAAGGCTTAACATTTTCAATATCCAAAGCCAGCTGATCTAAACGCTGTGTGCATTGATGAAGCTCCGTCTGTAATGGACCTTTAGAGCCCGTTTCCAGAATTAAAGTTGCAACCTGCTGTAAGCACTGTTGTACACTTGTTTGAATCAGATCCACTGAAGCAACCATAGGAGTCAACACACTATTAAAATCCTTCAGAACCTCAGTGTGATGATGTTTTAATCGCCAGTTCAAAAGCTGGTTAAATTCCTTGCGAATATAATCGCACTGTTGCTCTGTGAATTGTTTGAATTCGGTCCCTTGATTAGCAGAAACCTGATCCACATGTTGGGTTAAAGACTGAACAGCCTGTTTCAATTCTTCTGTTTGATTCTTAATCAACTCCACCAGACTATATTGCTGTGCTCCAAGCTTAGCCACTGATTGCTGTAAAGTGAAATTTTCCATAGTTCCAGAGACATTGTCAAATAACATATATAACATATATATAACATATATAACATAAATAACATGTCAAATAACATATATACACATTTAATATATACACATTTAATATTTAATGCATGATTATATATATATATGTAATTTAACCCTTAAATGCATACCTCGGGTCTTTAGTGACCCGGGACATCATTCACTACCCTCCTCCTCATTCATTTTTTAAAGTTAGACATCAACCTTCTTGGTATTCCTCAATCAATTTATTATAAAGAATATAACAAGAAAAAAATCATAAAATTATAAAAATGCCTTTTTGCGTTCATTTTGTGTAAAAATAGAATAGGGTCGCGAACGACCCGAGGTGTGTATGAGTGTACGTATATTTTTTCTTCACAACAATAATTGAATCTTAGATGACAGAAAAGGTGCAATTCACCTTTATTCCACAAGGTGGCAATATCTGATAC